>VDFB02322400.1:0-199565 GCA_007258455.2 Sequoia sempervirens | reverse complement strand
CCCTCACTGTTATTGTTTATATTCAAAGCAATGTGAGCTGGAGTTTGGGGTTTAATATCTGTACGCTGCTTATGCTCATATCAACACTTGTCTTTCTTGTTGGAGCTCCCCTTTTCCACAAGGCATCTATCAGGAAGTGGAATTTATCTCTACCTTCTGCTGCTGCAAAGCTTTATCATGGCGAAGGCTGCTCCAAGCCTCTTCTCACAGACAGATTCAGGTGCTTTTTGTCTGAGCTGTTGTCCCTTTTTCAAAAGAGTTTATGGATGCATTTATCCTGATACCGTTCTGTTCTAATTTTGATAAATTTAGAAATGAAAGTTTGTTTGTTTTTTAAGATTTCTTTAATTTACTCTTGTGGGCTGTAAGGTTAAAATAGCTAAATCCTAAATGCTTAAGAGATATGATTCATATTTTATAGATGTATTTTTAACCCATGCAATGGGAGTAGCAAATCAAATCAGATATCATAGTGAAACATTATAGAATCAAAGGGTTGTAGAAAAATTCTTAGAATTCTACCTCCTAAGTTTGATTCCATTTTAGTGGCAATAGAAGAGTCAACTTGGCAAAGTTGTCTAATGATGAGTTGTTGGAATTCTACAAACCCATGAGCAAAACCCTTGAGCATGCTTTCAAATCCCAAAAAGTTTCTTGATTTCACAATTGTCTGTTTTGGTGATTGTGTAGAATTCATTTCATAGAATACATGAAAATTGCTCTGCAACACCACCGTGATTTTCGTTTAGGCTTCAATGTCTTTTGTTCCAAAAGATTTGAGAAAAGCTGCTTTCCTTTTTTCTTAGCTGCTATATTGCCACATGCCTTAAGCACACTACCGGATGTGAAGTGACATGCCTTGGGACCTGCCCATTGCATTTGAGAAAAGAGTTTCAGGGTTTCTTCACTATAACCATTCTGAGCATATCCTGAAATTAATGCATTCCACGATACTTCCTCTTGCTCGGGGATTTCATCAAACAATTGCTGAGCATCTTCCATTCTTCCACATTTGCAATACATGTCAAGAATGGCACTTCCCACATGGGAATTCGACTCATTTCCAGTTTTCACAATGCAAGCATGGACCTGTCTACCCTGCCCAGGAAGTATAGCACTTCCACATGCCTTGAGAACACTACCAAATGTAAAATATCCCATTTTAAATCCCATTCTTCGCATTTGACAAAAGAGACTCAGATCTTCCTCACCCAACCCAATCTGGGCATATCCTGTAATCAATACGTTCCATGAAACATCGTCCTTATTGGGAATTTTAAGAAACAATTGGTGCGTAGTTTCAATTTTTCCACATTTGGCATACATATCAATAAGAGCATTCCCCAGAAAAAATTGTGACTCGAATCCAAATTTAATGACATGGGCATGCAATTGTTGCCCCTTATCTAGATCTCCAAGGTAGGCACAAGAGCTCAGAATGCTAGTGAAAGTGAAACTATCAGGTTTCATGCCCGCTTTCTGCATCTGGCAAAAATGCTTCAGGACTTGCTGTTTGGATCCATGGTGTGCATAACCTGAAATCAGTGCATTCCATGAGACGGTGTCTAGTTTAGGCATTCTGTCAAATAGATAGCCTGCATCTTTCAAGCAACCACATTTGGCATACATGTTGAGGAGATCATTACATACAAACATGACCAACTTATATCCTGTCTGTATCATGTGGGGATGGACTCTCTCTCCCTCTGCCAATGCTCTATTCTTAACGCAATCTTGTAAGAGACAAGCATATGCTTTCGAATCTGTTGAGCGTACTTGCTGACCCACAGCAGACCATAATTGTCCATGAATAACATTCGCTCCAATGCTATAATAGCCTTGCTTAGTTGAATTGTCTTTGTGATATGGTTTTGGGAACTCATTGATACTGTTATCGCTGCCAATGCTATATTCACCCAACCAGTTTGTTTGAAGTGGAAATTTTATTTTACATCCCCAGACACTCAACAAAGATTTTAGACGAATTGACAAATAAGGGAAAAACATACCTGGGTGCCTTGATAATCATTTGTTTTGTTATGTCCACAAACACTAAGGTAACTGCTACTCGCCATGAAGCAGCTAAGTGATTTGTGTGATCATTTTAAATATATATTTATAAAGCCTTTGTTCCCATCTCGCATAGAATCTCACGGTTGGTTACATCAAATATGGAAGTAATAATCATACTGCTTTTCTGTATTTTGGTTGCTACTTGTATCTTAAAATTTTCAGACATTAGGATGAATAAATTAGAGAAAAGAAGAATGATATCATTCATTTTTTGGATCATATTCTATGATCTATCATTATTATGAACAAACAAGAGAAGAGATCATAGAATGTGATCTGAAGCTTTGATAAAAAAAAGATTTGTATAATCTAATTCAAAAATATTTAAACTACCATTATAAATTGTAAGAAATTTGTCTTTAATATCATATCAATTATCTATTTAAATATTTGCAATCACTCATTCAATCTTTTTTAATTTTCATGTTCAGAATCAATTTCATAATGATGAACAAACAGAAATAGACTTTTTTCATTATCAATCGTCTGGCTTGTTCATCTTGATGATGGATGAACACACAGAAATAGACTTCTTTTATTATCAATCGTCTTGCTTGTTCATCTTGATGATGGATCATAGTTCATGTGATCCCAAACTTTAATAAAAAAGAAATTTACATAATCTAATTCAGAAATGTTCAAACTAACATTACAAACTATAGAATTCAATTGCCCATTTAAATGCTTACATTGCTCACTCAATTTTTTTATACTGTCATGTTTAGAGACGATTTCATAATGAGCAACAAACACAAATAGACTTCTTTCAGACTGTTATCCTGTAAGGGATGGGAAAAATTCAGTCCATGAAGTATACCAGAAGATATTCATATAATTTTCTATTTATGGATGCTCTTTGCTTTTTTTCTTTCTTGGTATATTTTTTGGGAGGTTATGGAGCAGCTTTTGATTGCACTGAGGGTTATTTTAACTTTGAATATTCTTGAACTGTAAAATGATCTGTATTATTAAGATTAAGGAAATTATGTCTGTAGGTCTTCCTTACCAAGATTTACAGCTTGTGGGAATGCATGTTTGCTACATTTTATGGCAGTACAACACTCTTTTACATGTATGCTTAAGACGGTCTCTTGACTTGCAAATCACTAAGCTGTCTGAAGACAACTTTGACCTGCTAATGGAATTTGATAGCAAAATTCGAGAAACTCTTTTCAATTCTCAAGAAAGAAGAAAATCTATTGATGCAAAGGATGATCTGGATGGAAGAACTGCAAAAAATCATGGAAGGACATTTAATCTACAGATTGACCAAAGAGAAATGGCTCTGAGAGACAGCAGAGGAAGAAAATGGAGATCTTGATGGAAGACAGAGGGAAGAATGCATTAAGGTAAGTACCAGCCAAAAAATCTAAGATTTTAGTTTCTATGGTTAAAAAATTATATTTTAAGAATTTTTAAGGACCTTCAGCACCCAACCCTTGCCCTTCTCATTAATAATGAAGAGGCCTCCTATTAAAAATATATATTGTTTTGAATTTTAACTTTGATGTTTGGGAATAAAATTTTATTTTTATACCATCCTTTTTAGCTTTCTAATCACTGTATAATCTTATATTCATTAGATTGATCCTAAAAATACTGTACTGATTGGTAAATTGTTACTGGTTACATCAGGTAATAATGTTTGCTCCAAGAAAATATATCAAAATAAATATGAAAAAGTTATTTTCGATTGTGAAGAAGAAGACAGGTATGAACTCTCCATTATTTTCTTGTTGAGGTGCTATTATAATTTAAACTATGAAATATTATGATCTTTTTCTCTTATGAATTAAATTTAGCTTTTAGCTTTTGACACACAAGATATATTAAGATTCAAGAAACAAAAGTATGTTGGAGAAAAACATGTTTAGGATTGTAAAGTTGATTAAAAACCTATTCAATCTTTTATAGGCATCTTTTTTTTAGAAAATGATTTATTTGAAATATCATGAAATTGTTGAAAAAAAAGAGATTATCTAAGAGAGAGATATAAATATAATTGTTTATATTATATATTTAATTGACAAAGAATTATATAATTTAATAGTTTTTTTAGAAGAAGAACAAAATCTTCTAAATTTGTCTTTAATCAGGTCATATAATAATTAAATTGAAATTAACAATCATCTATTTAATGTTGAGATTAACACTCACTATTTAATATTATTTTAGATTCTTTCTATCAACTCTCTAACAAATTGTGAGCATGCTTATTCATTTATTCCAACACTTCTTCTTATTAAAGAAATGATTTTCTTAGGATATTAAATAAATTTAAATGAATAGCAACAAAAAAACATAAATTGAAATCTTCATTTTTATCATTTTTCTTCCATTCACCATTGCGAAATCTTGTAAGCACCAAACTCCACCAAGTTGTCTTGTACCCTTTGTAAATGTTTAATTTATGAGTTACTAGTCTAATAAATTCCCAAATCCTCAAATCTTATATTTCCAAACTCTCAAATTTTGAAAATTTCAAACTATTTGACAACAATCCATATTGAACCATACCTTCACATATTTCCTCTTTGATATCAAAAATCTTTTTTCATCAAAATCAACTCTCTATCCTTCTCTATAACAAACTCTATCTATTCTAATCTACTATTATCCTACAAAGATCTCTATTATTCTACCTTTATCTTCAAGTTTAGATCTCTCTACATATTTTTCTCTTTCTCATTCTTTTCTCATTCTTTGATTATTTCTTTATATCCATTATTTGGTGCTCTTTCTTTCTACTTCAATCTCTCTTTATTTCTTAGAACCTTTTTTTCTTCCAATCTATATTTTTTCCCTCTTGACCTTTCTTTTTATCTTTGCCTCTCTTTATAATTGTCTTTTTGTTTATCTATTCTTTCTTACTATTTATTTCGATCCTTATTATGCCTTTCTTTTATTCCCTCTATTTTTGTAGTGTATTTCTTTGTCTATCTTCTTCTCTTTTTATCTCATAGTTTAAATCTCTTTATATCTATTTCTTTTTATCATTCTTTTCCTTGTTGATGTTTATTTATCCATCTCTTTCTTTTTTTGTTATTTCTTTATTTTTATTATTTAATTCTCTCTATATGTTCTTTTATTTCTCTTTATTTCTATTTTTCTTCCAATCTATGTTTTTCCCTCTTACCCTTTCTTTTTGTCTTTATCTCTCTCTTTATAATTGTCTTTTATTTATCCCTTCTTTCTTACTATTTATTTTTATCTTCAATTCTATTTTTTATTATAAATGTTCACTATTTATTTCTTTATCTTTATCTTTCTATCTCTCCTTTTATTCCTTTGTTGGTGTTTCTCTTTATTTTATTCTTTCTATCTTTATTTATTTCTTTGTTTTTCTATCTTTTTGTCACTTCCCTTTTCTCTTTTTTCTTCTTCCTTTTCTTTTCTTTTTATTTTTTCTCTCTCCTTCCTTTTCCTTACTTCTTTTCTCATTATTTTTATTTTTCCCAAATTTTACTTTCCTTCTTTATATTGTTCATCCCTCTTTTTGTTCTTTTATTATTTCTATCTTTCTTGCTTTGTTTCTTTCTTCCTTTTTTTGACTTTTTATTACTTCCGTTCACTCTTTTCTCTTCTTCCTTTATTTACTTTATCATTATTTCTTTTTATTTCCTCTTTTGTGTGTATCTTCTTTTATGTGTCTCTCACCCCAGAATGACACCCATTCTTGACCCCAACTTGGAAAAATGTAATACCAAGGTAAGGTGGGTTAGGCATTGGGTTGGGTCGCAGGGATGCCCTTCAATCAACAAAAAATAAAGAAAGAGAAGTCCACACATTTTTATCATCTTTGAAATGGATTTGTGTGGCACCTTTTTTGTGTCTTTTACTCCAATGTGACATCCATTTCTGACCCCAACTTGGAAAAATGTAAGACCAAGGTAAGGTGGGTTAGGCATTGGGCTGGGTCGTAGGGATACCACCAAGCCAACAAAAAAAGAAGAAAGAAAAGTCCATACATTTTTTATCATCTTTGAAAGGGATTTGTGAGTCTCTTCTATTGCATGTTTCTCACCCCATCGTGACACCCATTCCTGACCCCAACTTGGCAAAATGTAAGACCAAGGTAAGGTGGGTTACGTGTTGGGTTGGGTTGTAGGGATACCGAGAATCTCTCTAAGACCGAAAACCCAAAAATTTAAACATAATTTACATGTATACATAATGTATAAGATTTGAATGGGGTTTTCCATTATATATAAATATCTAATTGAATATGTATTTTCCTTGGTTGCTAGTATTAGACTATCAATAGTCAAGACTTGTAAAAAAAAATTTATTTTTTGCAAGTGTCAAACTATAGGCAACCTTGTTGGGTAAAATTTCCCTTGGAATCAAATCAATATGATGGTCGATGCTCCTCATAGGTGGTACTCTATATGATAATTCTTTAGACACGATATTCTTCAAGCATCTCCTTTACTTCTAAAGGCATGTCACTGCTATCATTTGTTGCATCTACTTTTAGCTCCTTGAAAATTATTGCAAAGCATACTTTTCCTCCCTTAATCTCTTTCAAAAATTGCTTTCATGTCACTAATAGTGTTCTTGGACCACTTTCCACCTCTTCTTCCTTAGTTGCGAATAGTGTAAGAGTGTTCTTTTTTTTTCATTTTTCTTCAAAGTGTAAGTGTTTGTTCTTCCGTTATGGATTTCCTTCCTTTCAAACTGCCACGATCTCCCTAAGAGTAAGTGACATACATCCATAGGCATGCTATCACACCACACCTCATCTTCAGAAGTGCATATCCAAAAGTTTACAAGGCATTGTCGGTCAACTAAGACTTGATTCCCTTTTTGTAACCATGTCACCTTGTAAGGGTAGGGTGGGCTATCCTTTTTAACCCTAATTTTTTCATCATTTCAATTGAAACTAAATTACTAGTGTTTCCACTATCTATTATGACTTTGCAATATTTTCCACCTGACTTACATATTGTTCTAAACAAACTTTTTCTTTGGATAGGTTAATCTTATCTTTTGGTTGGTTTCAACGTCATCATCTTCATCATAAGTGATTCTCCTCTCTTGAGTTCATCTTGTTGACTAACATACCCTATAGACTCAGTATATCCTTTTACTACATGTGCACCTGCTACCCCTGTTCTACTTGATCCTTCTGATATGCATTGTGGGCATGCATAAAATCTATAACCAGAATGTCCATAATTGAAACATGTGCCTCAAAAGCCTCTACCTTGGTCTCTACCATATCCAACTCTACCTATCATTAGGTATGGTCTTGATCTTGTTTCGTCTTTCTCCTTTTGAATTTTTGAAGGGCTAGCCTCCTTACAATGGCTATAATTTTTATGTTGCTTCACTTTTCCTTTGTTGAATCCACCTCTTTCTTTATTTGTTCCTTGCTTTCTTGATAATTTATCTTCAACCTTATTAGCTTTTCTTCCATTCACCATTGTGAAATCTTGTAGGCACCAAACTCCACGAAGTTTTCTTGTACCCTTTGTAAATGTATAATTTACGAGTTCCTAGTCTAATAAATTCCCAAATCCTCAAATCTTATATTTCCAAACTCTCAAATTCTAAATTTTCCAAACTATTTGACAGTAATCCATATTGAACCAGACCTTCACAAATTTCCCCTCTGATATGAAAAAATATTTTTTCATCAAAATCAACTCTCTATCCTTCTCTACAACAAACTCTATCTATTCTAATCTACTATTATCCTACAAAGATCTCTATTATTCTACCTTTATCTTCAAGTTTAGATCTCTCTACATTTTTTTCTCTTTCTCATTCTTTTTTTTTTTCGTGTTTCTTGTCTCTCATTCTTTTATTATTTCTTTATTTCTATTATTTGGTGCTCTTTCTTTCTACTTCAATCTCTCTTTATTTCTTGGAACCTTTTTTTCCTTCCAATCTATATTTTTTCCCCCTTGACCTTCTTTTTATCTGTCTCTCTTTATAATTGTCTTTTTGTTTATCTCTTCTTTCCTACTATTTATTTCTATCTTTATTATGGCTTTCTTTCATTCCCTCTATTTCTGTAGTGTATTTATTTGTCTATCTTATTCTCTCTTTATCCCATAGTTTAAATCTCTTTATATCTATTTCCCTTTATTATTCTTTTCCTTGTTGATGTTTATTTGTCCATCTCTTTCTTTTTTCGCTATTTCTTTATTTCTATTATTTGATTCTCTCTATATGTTCTTCTATCTCTCTTTATTTCTATTTTTCTTCCAATCTATATTTTTCCATCTTAACCTTTCTTCTTGTCTTTATCTCTCTCTTTATAATTGTCTTTTATTTATCCCTTCTTTCTTACTATTTATTTTTATCTTCAATTCTATTTTTTATTATAAATGTTCACTATTTATTTCATTTTCTTTATCTTTCTATCTCTCCTTTTATTCCTTTGTTGGTGTTTCTCTTTATTTTATTCTTTCTATCTTTTTTGATTTGTTTATTTCTTCGTCTTTCTATCTTTTTGTCACTTCCCTTCTCTCTTTTTTCTTCTTCCTTTTTTTCTTTTTCTTTTTTCTCTTTCCTTCCTTTTCCGTACTTCTTTTCTCATTATTTTTATTTTCCCCAAATTTTACTTTCCTTCTTTATATTGTTTATCCCTCTTTTTGTTCTTTTATTATTTCTATCTTTTTTGCTTTGTTTATTTGACTTTTTTTCAATTCCCTTCACTCTTTTCTTTTCTTCCTTTATTTCTTTTTTTCCTCATTTTTCTTTCTTCTTTTGTGTGTATCTTCTTTTATGTGTCTCTCACCCCAACATGACACCCATTCCTCACCCCAACTTGGCAAAATGTAAGACCAAGGTAAGGTGGGTTAGGTGTTGGGTTGGGTTGTAGGGATGCCCTTCAATCAACAAAAAAGGAAAGAAAGAGAAGTCCACACATTTTTATCATCTTTGAAACAGATTTGTGTGGCGCTTTTTTGTGTGTGTCTTTTACTCCAGCGTGACACTCGTTCTCGACCCCAACTTGGCAAAATGAAAGACCAAGGTAAGGTGGGTTAGACATTGGGCTGGGTCGTAGGGATACCACTAAGCCAACAAAAAAAGAAGAAAGAAAAGTCCATACATTTTTTTATAATCTTTGAAAGGGGTTTGTGAGTCTTCTTTTGTGTGTCTCTCACCTCATCGTGACACCCATTCCTGACCCCAACTTGGAAAAATGTAAGACCAAGGTAAGGTGGGTTAGGTGTTGGGTTGGGTTGTAGGGATACCAAGAATCTCTCTAAGACCGAAAAACCAAAACTTTAAACATAATTTATATGTATACATAATGTATAAGATTTGAATGGGGTTTTCCATTATATATAAATATCTAATTGAATATGTATTTTCCTTGGTTGCTTGTATTAGACTATCAATAGGCAAGACTTGTAATAAAATTTTCATTTTTTGCAAGTGTCAAACTATAGGAAACCTTGTTGGGTAAACTTTCCCTTGGAATCAAATCAATATGATGGTCGATGCTCCTCATAGGTGGTACTCTATATGATAATTCTTTAGACACGATATTCTTCAAGCATCTCCTTTACTTCTAAAGGCATGTCACTGCTATCATTTGTTGCATCTACTTTTAGCTCCTTGAAAATTATTGCAAAGCATACTTTTCCTCCCTTAATCTCTTTCAAAAATTGCTTTCATGTCACTAATAGTGTTCTTGGACCACTTTCCACCTCTCCTTCCTTAGTTGCGAATAGCGTAAGAGTGTTTTTTTTTTCATTTTTATTTAAAGTGTAAGTGTTTGTTCTTCCATTATGGATTTCCTTCCTTTCAAACTGCCATGATCTCCCTAAGAGTAAGTGACATACATCCATAGGCATGATATCACACCACACCTCATCTTCATAAGTGCATATCCAAAAGTTTACAAGGCATTGTCGGTCAACTAAGACTTGATTCCCTTTTTGTAACCATGTCACCTTGTAAGGAGTAGGGTGGGCTATCCTTTTTAACCCCAATTTGTTCATCATTTCAATTGAAACTAAATTACCAGTGTTTCCACTATCTATTATAACTTTACAATATTTTCCACCTAACTTACATATTGTTCTAAACAAACTTTTTCTTTGGATAGGTTAATCTTCTCTTTCAGTTGGTTTCAAAAATGTCATATTCATCATAAGTGATTCTCCTCTCTCGAGTTCATCTTGGTGACTAACAGACCCTATAGACTCAGTATCTCCTTTTACTACATGTGCACCTACTACCCTTGTTCTACTTGATCCTTCTGATATGCATTGTAGGCATTCATAAAATCTATGACTGGAATGTCCATAATTGAAACATGTGCCTCAAAAGCCTCTACCTTTGTCTTTTCCATATCCAACTCTACCTATCATTGGGTATGGTGTTGATCTTGTTTCATCTTTCTCCTTTTGACATTTTGAAAGGCTAGCCTCCTTACCATGGCTGTAATTTTTTTGTTGCTGCAGTTTTCCTTTGTTGAATCCACCTCTTCCTTTATTTGTTCCTTGCTTTCTTGCTAATTTATCTTCAACCTTATTAGTTTTTCTTCCATTCACCATTGCCAAATCTTGTAGGCACCAAAATCCACCAAGTTGTCTTGTACCTTTGTAAATGTATAATTTACGAGTTCCTAGTCTAATAAATTCCCAAATCCTCAAATCTTATATTTCCAAACTCTCAAATTCTGAATTTTTCAAACTATTTGACAATAATTCATATTGAACCATACCTCTAATCTCAAAAATATTTTTTCATCAAAATCAACTTTCTATCCTTCTCTACAACAAACTCTATCTATTCTAATCTACTATTATCCTACAAAGATCTCTATTATTCTACCTTTGTCTTCAAGTTTAGATCTATCTACATATTTTTCTATTTCTCATTCTTTTTCTTTTTTCGTGTTTCTTGTCTCACATTCTTTTATTATTTCTTTATTTCTATTATTTGGTGCTCTTTCTTTCTACTCCAATCTCTATTTCTTGGAACCCTTTTTTTTCTTCCAATCTATATTTTTCCCTCTTGACCTTTCTTTTTATCTTTGTCTCTCTTTATAATTGTCATTTTGTTAATCTCTTCTTTCTTACTATTTATTTCTATCCTTATTATGCCTTTCTTTCATTCCCTCTATTTTTGTAGTGTATTTCTTTGTCTATCTTATTCTCTCTTTATCTTATAGCTTAGATCTCTTTATGTCTATTTCCCTTTATCATTATTTTCCTTATTGATGTTTCGCTATCCATCTCTTTCTTTTTTGTTATTTCTTTATTTCTATTATTTGATTCTCTCTATATGTTCTTCTACCTCTCTTTATTTCTATTTTTCTTCCAATCTGTATTTTTTCCTCTTAACATTTCTTTTTGTCTTTATCTATTTCTTTATAATTGTCTTTTATTCATCCCTTCTTTCTTACTATTTATTTTTATCTTCAATTCCATTTTTTTATTATAAATGTTCACTATTTATTTCATTATCTTTATCTTGCTATCTCTCCTTTTATTCCTTTGTTGTTGTTTCTCTTTATTTTATTCTTTCTATCTTTTTTTATTTGTTCATTTCTTTTTATTTTCTATCCTTTTGTCACTACCCTTCTCTCTTTTTTATTCTTCCTTTCTTTTCTTTTTCTTTTTTCTCTCTCCTTCCTTTTCCTTACTTCTTTTCTCATTATTTTTATTTTCCCCAAATTTTACTTTCCTCCTTTATATTTTTCATCCCTCTTTTTGTTCTTTTATTATTTCTCTATTTTTTGCTTTGTTTCTTTCTTCCTTTTTTTGACTTTTTGTCACTTCCCTTCACTCTTTTCTCTTCTTCCTTTATTTTCTTTATTGTTATTTCTTTTTTTTTCCTCCTTTTTCTTTCATCTTTTGTGTGTATCTTCTTTTATGTGTCTCTCACCCCAACATGACACCCATTCCTCACCCCAACTTGGAAAAATGTAAGACCTAGGTAAGATAGGTTAGGCTTTGGGTTGTGTTGCAGGGATGCCCTTGAATCAACAAATAAAGAAAGAAAGAGAATTCCATACATTTTTTTGTCTTTGAAATGGATTTGTGTGGCTATTTTTTTGTGTCTTTTACTCTAGTGTGACACTCGTTCTTGACCCCAACTTGGAAAAATGTAAGATGAAGGTAAGGTGGATTAGGCATTGGGTTGGGTCGTAGGGATAGTACTGAGCCAACAAAAAAAGAAGAAAGAAAAGTCCATACATTTTTTATTGTCTTTGAAAGGGGTTTGTGAGTCTCTTATTTTGTGTGTCTCTCACCCCATTGTGATACTCATTCCTGACCCCAACTTGGAAAAATGTAAGACCAAGGTAAGGTGGGTTACGTGTTGGGTTGGGTTGCAGGGATACCGAGAATCTCTCTAAGACTGAAAAACCCAAAAATTTAAACATAATTTACATGTATGCATAATGTATAAGATTTGAATGGAGTTTTCCATTATCTATAAATATCTAATTGAATATGTATTTTCCTTGGTTGCTCTTATTAGAATATCAATAGTCAAGACTTGAAATAAAATTTTCACTTTTAAAGAAGGGTAATTTAGTAAACACTATTGATATTCTTAGCTTCCTACGGACTAAAGTAGAGATGTATATTTGACTTTAAACACATATTTAAATGAAAATTAGACGTAGCTTAATAATGTTTAAAGTAGGGACTTTGACTTATGGATTATGGACTCTAGATGAAGGAACATTTACCCAACACCTAAAATACTTGGACCCAACCATTGTGCTAGAATATTATATCTTAATATATTATATATTAATAATATTAATAATTAATTGAGGGTTATTTTTATGATAAAAGTTGCATAGATAATTGTTAGGTCATTTAAAAGGAAGAGGTTTATTAAAAAATAGTACAAGAAAATTTAAAATCCTCTTAGATTCATCATAATATAATGTTGTATATTATTTTGTCTATGTATCATGGTGTAATCTCGATTTTATGCTCTACCATTTTTCAAGTTGTTATTATAGCCACATCATTTTGAAGAGAAAGATGGATAGATGAAATGTAAGTGGTTGTGTAAGTAAAGTTAACATGAGAGAATATGGCCTTTGAGGATTCCTCATATTTTTTCAAATGTTTAGTAGGGTTTTTTGTCCATATTTATTTTTACTGTAGATATTAAAGCTATGTGAAATGAATTTTAAGGATTTCATGAATTTCTCTTTCCAAATTATATGTTGAAGAGTGCAACCCATGAATATCTATTATCTTTGATGGTAAAGGCTATTATTCTAGGAAACAATAATTGCCAATATGTTGAGCATGTAAATGCCAAAATGGAAAATAGAATGTGCTAAAATGCTTTGTATTTTTCTATTTGTGAATGGGAATAAATTGGATTCGTCAAAGTAAAAATGATTTCATTGACAATAGTGTCAAAGTTTAGATTGCAGATTTATATATTACATAATAGGATTTCTTGGTGGTCATGCCTATTTAAACTAGACTACCCTAATTTGATATACTCATGGATTTGGTTCCCACGTGTATAAAGCATGGATTCTTTTGAAAATCACTACAAATATAGATTCAATATACTACATTAAAACATTAAACCAATTGGTTTGCAATTGAGTGGTGGGTTTGCAACTTCTATGAAACATACCTTACTCCATAGTGGACAACAAGGAATCAATCACCTATAGATTAAGGATATGATTTGTAAGGTAAGAGAACTAGCTATGCCAAATTCAATAGCCTTCTAACATAGTTTATTAAGTTTCAAATGAGATATCAAGTCTAGATAAAGATAACAACTCAACAAAGGAGGCTAGAGGATAAAAGAGGTTGAAAGTTTTGAAATCTCAAGGTAGCTTCTCACTTGGAGATTGTAGATTGTAGATTGTTTTAGAAGCGCCATTACATTTGTGTCTATTCTTGGAGCAATGGGGCTTGTCAATTTCATTATATTTGTAGACAGTTGATAATGTCTTGATCCATAAACTTGGTGATTTGCATCAATGGATAGTTGATAATGTTTCAAATGATAGATCAAGAGGTGTGTATGTGGTTAGTTGATTATGACATGATTCACATAAGATTAAATGTTGTGTCTATAGATAATTGTGTGGAGGTGTTTCATCATATTTCTAGATGGGCTACTTTATTCAATCTATTTAGTGTTCCATCCTTGGTTTAGATTGATGTAATGAAGGGGAGCTAGAATATTATATCTTAGTATAGGATATAGGTTAGATGATATAATGCCCAAAATTTTACACCAAAATATAGTTAAGGACACGACACAAATTTCAAATTTTGATCACAAACATATGCATGATTCACAAAGGTCGCTTCCTATCCATGTACTTCATGAAAGAATATCAATGTTTAACCAATCAATTATAAGAACTTGGAAAGTAAGCAATTTTTGTGACAATAATGATTGGGTTCAAGTGGAGACATGAAATCCACATCATCAAGCTAGACCTAATTAGTTCAACTAACTAATCAATAAATTAAAACATAATTCAAATTGCATATAAAATGATAAAATATATACTGATAGTAATCTCAAAGTAAAAATAAGATAACAAGACCTAGGGGCTAGACCTAGTTCTCGGGGGCTCGTCTCTAATATCCTTGCCTACGCATTGCGTAAAGGCTTCGTAGTTCAACAAATTCAGTTTACCCAACTCATATTTGATTGACTAGAATTCCCACATTCCACCCAAGTTTAAATCACCACTATCTCACAATGGTAGTAAATACAAGAATGATCAGCAACGATGTCATGCCCACATTTTAATGTGGATCTAACAAAAATGTCACCAATTTTTTTGTTTAGACATGTTTTTATTGTAGAAATTATGGATGCACAATCATCCTATGAAGTTGCAGCCTTCAAAGGATCTTTTCCAAGAAGAAAATCACCCTCATGAAAGTGTTGCAACTTAGGCGTACAAATTGAGATTCTATTATGAGATTGATATAGAATGATTTACAAATGTACAAATACCTTGTATATATAGGCAATAGTGAAGTGTAGTATGCATTATGATGTTTACATGTGTCTTGATCTAACAACATGTGAACCCTAACTAACTACTTAGGGTGATGTGAAGATAGGATAAGACTTCTAGAAAAGACAACTCATCCTTTTAGAAGGAATCCTTTATCCTAAATACATGTGAAGGGGGATGGCCCCATTATAACTAATTTACTAGTAAATGCAACCTAGGAATTAATTAAATATTATGCCTAAGTAAAACTTATGCTAGTGTAATTTAAATAATTAATTACACCAACACCACTCATAAGTACAACTTAGGGAGGAAATGAAAATGCAATAATTATGCAATGATGGAATGATGGGTCCCAGATGCATGATGGCCATTTTAGGTACTCATTTACAAATGACAATGAAATGCAACTCTTCTCCCACAAACAGAGCAAAGGGGAAAACCCAATGGGAAGAAAACCCCTCTCCAAAAAGGAGATAAATTGTAGATATGTGAGGAAGGATGGAGGACTCCATGATACCCCCCAAGTACACCATCTATCACATAGATAAAATACAATCAATAGCCCCCCCATAGGAGGGAAAGTGAGATACTACGTAGCCTCCCACAATATGTGATCACCTACAAAAATGGTAAGTGCCTATAGACAAAACATGATCCAATGTCAACAAACAACTTGTCTCCCTTTCGGAAGAAACAAAACCAAGTAGAAATGCAAGGATGCTTCCCATTTCGGATAGGAATTGAAGGAAGGAAGAATGAATATTTATGATGATGGTGTCTCTAAAAACTGCTCATTTGTCTCATTTCCCAAGGAATATGAAGATGCCACAATCAAATCAGGTACATGCCCAAAAGATAACAAACTAGGACTATGCAGAAAATAATGTTAAACAAGATCCAAAGGCTGCAACACAATGATCCTTCGATTGAAGGAATAGATGGAGAGTGGATTCCCCCCAGAATGAAGTGTCCTCAAAACCATTGAAAGAAGTCTAAAGCAAAAAAGATGTCCAAACCATAGGTCTGTTGCTAAGAAGAAGCAAATCCAATGGTAGATGCTAAAGAAACTCCAACTCCATAATGAAATGGGAGGGAGGAAGCCTCATGTATGAAATCTCTAAAGAGGAATCAAGTGCCTCCAATGTAGTTTTATCAAGATCAAGATCCCCAATCAAGGTCCAACCAAAGGAATGTGGAGACTCAAGAAAATCCTCCAAAATATAATTTACATAGAGGAGAGATATCCCCTCAAGGATGTCCTCCAAACTTGTAGAAATATCCAAGTCTGCAATACATGAAACAAAGCCATCCTGTGTTGCCAAGTCTAGAAAACTGAATATGTTCTAATGAATAGAAATGATGGAAGCTTCAATCAATGACTCTGGAAAAAGAATCACTAAAATTGAAGGTATATCAATTATCTCTGATGGAGAATGAGCGTCTGAAGAAACCTTGCCAACCTCTTCGAAAGATTCAAACTATTCTGAACAATCAAACTCCTACACAATAATATCATCATGGGGTATTTGATATGAAGAATGAATAGGTATATGACATTCTAAATCATGATCATCAGGTAATGATGGATTATTAGGATATCCATAAAGCTTCCAGATCTTAGTCTAAAGAGTATAAGGACAGTGACAATGATCATCAACAACATGCATTATGGTAACCCCTAAAACATCATACCTTTGACAATTCCAAGCAAATTTTTGGATACAATTATCAGGAGGGGGAACCAAACCATACAAATGTGGAAATAATTGAAGTGATTGAAGATGATTTATGATGCAATATCTCCATTTTCTATAGTTTCCCTTTCCTAACATTATCAATGAAGGATGACTTGAAAACCCCGTAACAAATTATGACAAATCTCCAATATAACAATGATATTGACCTTCAATATCAAATAGAAACTTCCAAATAATGATATGGAACTAAAATGATGTCCCTCAATGCAAAAAAAACCCTTCTTCAAATTTCAGGATGCCCAAGTATTCGATAAAGTGCACCAAATAGAAAAAACCAATGTAAAACACCTAGAGTTGAAACTGAACAAAAATAAAGAACTGATAAAAAAAACACTAAAATACCTTCATGATGCCATTGGAATCACCAAATTTTGACAATTTGATAGGAAGATATGAGCTTTTGAGTGCAAATTAGGGTTTTGTATTCAGGTGACTATATATTTTTGTAGCAATAGAATTTTGGAAAATGGAGAGCACCGCTAGAAAGTACACTGAAATACCTCTCCAATGATATCTTGTTTGTCAATTTTTGAGATCATTGTGAAAAGATATGCCCCTCAAAATATCACTACCCTATTAGGGCCTGGTAGGCTAATTAGGTACAAAAAATTAGCACCTAGGCAACAAAAAACCAACACCCCTAGCCCTTGATGTGACCACAGGCTAAAGTGAGGCAAAAAATGTTGCTAGAGGAAAAAACACTTGGTTGTGTCTGTGATCGCGGTTCATGCAGAGAGGGCTAGGATTGACACGCTGGTGAAGGTGTTGTCGGTGGGAGTAGATCAATCGACAATGGTTGGCATTGGGTGGAAGCACAGACCGGTAAAGACACTGATAATGAATGGGCTAGTGGGAACACAAGATGCCAACAATATGAGCGACGGCGACCGGTGAAAGGACCCCCAAGTTCCCGACAATGGAGTATTCCCTGCAAAAAATTAATGCAACCGACAAAGCATATTGCTGCAAACTTTGTGATAGCTGACAAATATCAAATTTGATTTTTAATATTGCCAAAAGGTAATTAAAAATCAAAAAAATATTTTTGAATATATATTGACTATGCAAAAATTTATAAATCAAAATATATGCCAACTGTGAAAATATTAATACCAATGGAGGAAAAATATATGTCGCTGGTAAAAAAATAAACCCTATAATGTCAACTGTGGAATATTATTGCAATCGCTTCAAATATATTTTTTTCCCAAAAAACTATAGAAGAAGCCCAAATTAATGAAACATAAGTCTGCTGATCTAAAAAATAATTTTCCACAAAGTACGATGTATAGGGAAATGATTTTTCTCTACAAACTGTACAATCCAAATGGTACGAATCTGCAAACCCTAAAAAATACCTCTAATGGCTCCTGATTTGATATCTCTGATTTTGATGAATAGGTAGGCAATCCTAGGGTTTTGAGGCCTTCTGAGCACAATGGTGAGGTCGAAGAGAGCCTAATCTACACCAAAAATTAGCTTGTTCCTTGGGTGGAGCCAACTAGCCTAGAATGAAAATCTTGAAACCTGCAATGAATCTCTCTAGCCCAACTTTATTGATCTTAAGATGAATATTTAATGGACAAGCTATGATACCATGTAGAAATTATGGATGCACAAACATCCTATGAAGCTGCAGCCTTCAAAGGATCTTTGCCGAGAAGAAAATCACCCACTCAAAAGTGTTGCAACCTAGGCATGCAAATTGAGATTCTATTATGAAATTGATATAGAATGATTTACAAATGTACAAACGCCTTGTATATATAGACAAGAGTGAAATGTAGTATGCATTATGATGCTAACATGTGTCTTGATCTAACAACATGCAAGCCCTAACTAACTACATAGGGTGATGTGAAGATAGGATAATACTTCTAGAAAAGACAACTCATCCTTCTAGAAGGAATCTTTTGTCCTAAATATATGTGAAGGGGGATGGCCCCATTATAACTAATTGCCTCGTAAATGCAACCTAGGAATTAATTAAATACTATACCTAAGTAAACTTATGCTAATGTAATTTAAATAATTAATTACACCAATATTTATATTTGACAATCTCCTTTAAAATCTTAAATGTGTCCTAAAGTAATAGCGTTGATAAGAGGGTCCTCCCTCAAATGCTTTATCACAACTTAATTCCTAGTACTTGATTTAAGATGCAGTTATTATCCTCACTTGAATCAGTCGATTTAAGTGTAGAATATTTTTCCCCAAATAATTTATTTAGAATTTATGTGTATAAAAAGTTAGAAACTCAATGATAATAACATTCATATATACCCATTTGGTTATACATAGAAATATATTGATAACATTACTATGTTTTATTTGCTTTCCTCAATGATAAGATATTTTTCCTTGCCAATTTAATTAGATACAATCTCCTAGATACATGCAATATTTTTATTTATAGTAGCCTTGCTAACACTAAATTAATTATCTTAGGATTTGAATTGTGTACCACTTGGTTTCAATACTCCTGATAGTATAGGATAAATGAGAGAGACTATTTTGGGTGAGTTAACAATAATAATACATGTGAATTTAATATTTATTAGTGAACACATTAATTGATGTAAGTTATAAGAATGTGGACTTCTCTAACACTACTGTTTAGTATTTATAGGATCCATACATTGTCAATTTCATTTTTAAAATAAAAATGAAGTTTCTTCATAAAAAAGACTTATTGAACAAACATATATGTTTAAAATACATGTCAAGATCAAGATCATATATTCAACACTACACACTTAATTTTTTTGCCACAATTTAAAACCTAATTTTATCAACTCTTATCACAAATGTGTCATATAGAGTTCCTTATTGGAGCTCAAGCCTCCTCAAAATAATCTCCCCCAAGTTCTTTACACAATGCCCTTAGGTCTTAACCAATACACACAGGTCTTAAAATCATTGTTACATCTTAGATGTATAGTGCTTTACAATTGAAAGAATAAATATAGAGGAAGAGAATACATAACGTATATAAATCCTTATGTATAATAAAAAAAATAGTAAATAGTTGACCACTATGAGGTGGCATTGGCATGCACACTCCCCCTCAATGGAAAATCCTCGAGGCCCTAGAATTGTTTAGAATGTAGAGACTTTTACATTTCATAAAGGTTTCATAAATGTGGTTGCTAAGATTCAAGCCTAAGTCTCCATGGCTATTAGTGGCTACTAGAGTTAAGCTTGGGTTTCTACAACCATAACATGGAATATAACTACCATTTGACCTTCAATATTGATATAGCTTGAGAGTAATTTAATCATTGAGATTTTTTTTTTAAAAGTACACGTGGATTTTAACATGCATTATTCTTTGATGCATAAATAGAGTCTTGGCAAGAGAAATTCAACTCTGGATATTGCAAAATAAAATAGTACTCTCATTTGTACTTATAGAACACAAAATCACACACACAACTTGAATAATTTCCTAGATCACAAACTTCATTCAATTTTATAATATGTATCCAAACATTTCATGAATTTGATTAATTTGGAATGACATTAGCATATATGAACACTGAATTAATTCTAATTCTTCCTAAATAATATAAATCCAATTTCATTCATATTCCAATCACAACAAATCTAGAAGACAAAAAGATTTACTGACTACACCATATGCAAACCCCAAGCCTCTTTTATTTCCTATGCTAAACTATTTTCCCTTCACGTTGGAGTATCCTCCCCTTTCATGCCCAAAAACCACCTCCTAAATGCTACCTCAGAATCAACCTTTCCTATCTTCAACATTCAGCTCTCCTTTGTTCACTAACGCCAAAACCTTCCTCTACTTTTTCATCGACCCTTCACTGATTCACTGCTTTCTTCTTTTCTCTAGAATTGCTTCTTTTTCAAAACAAAAAAAATTGTTTTCCTCCTTATTCACCACAAAACTCATTTATTTTTTCCACACACCAATTACCTTTTTTTTCCAGCATTATAACTGTCTTCCAATCAGCAAGATCAATAAGAATGAACCAATCAACATCATGTTACCTCACGAAATGACCACCTGTCACGAGTTACTAGGAAAAAGAGAAAACTGGAAAAGCAATAAAATAAACCAAAAATTTCAAGCCAAAACTGATGATGTTCAATACCCCCACATCAAGCTCCCCAAGGGATAAAACATGTGCTCCCACACATGAGGGAATCAACTAGAAAGTATTTGTTTGTTCTTTTCTACCATGTCTTCCAACATTGCTCTAGAACAATAACTATGTTTTCAAGTTGTTTTCATTTGTTTGTCATTTTCTTTTTGTATCTTCTCCTTCATATGTCTTTTTCATCCATAAGAATTTAAATCTCCAGCTCACATTCATATGTATCCTTTTTACCTTCTTTCTTTAAACTCTTCCAATCAATAATTTCATGCAAAGATTCAAAAGCATCATTCCTAAAATCATCAAAAACAACTTGCTTACTATTTACCTTGCATGTGTGCTCCTCAAGCTTCTTCCAAGTTTTTCTTGAAGGTAGGTTAATCTTCTTTTCCTTTTCCATAGAAATAACTTCTTTATCATCAACTGACAACTTCATCTTTGTATCTTTCATTGTCCCATTTGTCTTCATACCTTCATTAGTGAGCTTCTCCATCCACTCTTGTCCTAAATTCCTCAAATCTTTTGTACTTATTGTGCACCTTCTTTAAATTCCTTTTTTGTAATTTCTTCACCATTCATTTATTTTCCTTCCATATCTATTTCTTTGTTTTGCTCTTCATTCTTCAATCTTCATCATACCTTGCTTTCCACTCTCACGTTTCATTGCTTTTCCTTATGTTCTCCTCAGTGAGAACTTTGTTCACCTCTTCCAGTGCACATTGCTCACTTGGAAATGCTCTACTATCTAAACCTCTTTCATCTACTCTTTTCAAGGAATCCATATTTTGCCCTCTTCTTTTCTAAACAATCATCTGCCTAGACCACTTCAGTTTGTTTTTCAATAACCAAAACTAACCATATTCTTGGCTTCTTTCCTCAAGCCACTGCTTTACTGTGAGCTTACACTTCTCTAACTCTCTTCTCAACTCTCCCATATCTCCATCCCACTCTAAATTTTGCATCTTTTTAGCTATCTTCTTGGCTTCTCGATACCTCACCTAGGGATTCTCTCCTTTTTCTCTACCCAGTCTTTTGGTACCCAGGTTCTTGTTAACCTATCAAACTCCAACACACATACTTAACCTGTCAAACTCTAACACACATACTTCCACTATCCAAAACTTTCGACTCTTCTAGATCTTTTAAGCTTTGATACCAAAATGATAGAACACAAAATCACACACACAACTTGAACAATTTCTTAGATCACAAACTTCATTCTATTTTATAATATGCATTCAAACATTTCATGAATCTAATTAATTTGAAATGGCATTAGCACAGATGAACATTGAATTAATTCTAACTCTGCCTAAATAATGTAAATCTAGTTTTATTCATATTCCAATCACAAAAAATCTAGAAGACAAACAAATTTACTAACTACACCATATCCAAACCCCAAGCCTCTACATTTCACATTTTCCTCCTCTTCAAGCTAGCATCACCTACTTTACTTTAATTGCAATTTCTTTATGACTTTTAACTTTCTTTTCTTCTTTAACCTACAATCTCGACCCCTCCCCTCATCTTCTTCCTTTCAAGGCGTGGCTGGGTGTTTGCTTCTCCTTTATTTCTCTTGCACTTGTGATGCAATTCAAACTCTTTACCCACTTTATCTATATTTTATCTGAAACTCAACTTTCATCTTCTCTACGCAGTGCCATGTCTCAGTTCTATTTTTTTTTTCCTATGCTAAACTCTTTTCACTTCACATTGGAGTATCCTCCCCTTTCATGCCCAAAAGCCACCTCCTAAATGTTGCCTCAAAATCAACCTTTCCTATCTTCAACAGTCGGTTCTCCTTTCTTCACTAATACCAATTCCTTCCTCTAATTTTTGGTCAACCCTTCTCCACTAATTCATTTCTTTCTAATTCGTTTCTTTCTTCTTTTCTCTAGAATCGCTTCTTTTTCAAAACAAAAACATGTTTTCCTCCTTATTCACCACAAAAATCATTTATTTTTTCCACACATCAATTACCTTTTTTTTCCACCCTTATAATTATCTTCCAATCGACAGGATCAATAAGAATGAACCAATCAACATCATGTTACCTCATGAAATGGCCACCTATCATGGGTTACCAAGAAAAAGAGAAAACTAGGAAAACAATAAAACAAACCAAAAATTTCAAGCCAAAACTGATGAGGTTCAATGTCCTTGCATCAAGTACCCAAATGAAGCTCTTCCAATTATTTTTAGCCACAATTATTTACATTATATTTCTACTACACTTATATACTCATCCTTTATGGATGAAAGAGCCAGGAGTGATTTTTTTATTTCCTCTTGTGAGAGAACTTATACTATATTTTCAAGACATAGCTTGAGGTATATTTCCTATCAATAGGATCATCAACATAGTTAGTATCACAATAACCAAATATTTTTTTATTCTTTGTGCACAGATAATAAAAACTATATTTAATTGTACATTTGATATACATCTTTTTTTTCTTCCAATGAGCCATATAAGGATCCTACATAAATTTAGATGAAAAACATAATGTATAAGCAATATTTGGTCTAGATATGGGTCTGTGTATGGAAATGGGGTATCAAAAGAGGGTCTTAAGTGGTATTTTTTTTAATTAGAAAAAATGATCTTTGGTGAAAAATTGAAGATAATTATGCTCAAAATTTGAATACGTAACTTGTATTAAAAATAGTGGAGATTGAGGGGTTCAAATAGGGGGATCCCACAAATTTCTCTTGTTTTGTCAAAAAAAATAGTGTCTAGTGTCCCCCCCTAAAATTTTAACTTTTTTAACATTTAAAAAAAGCTTCGATGAAAAATTAGCTAACATTATGTAATTCATGTCTAATTTTTCTAGTACTTTTTTTAATGAATATATGGTTTTTTACTAATTTTTAGAGTGGAAACATCATAAAAATAAAAAAATGAGCGTGATCCCCCCCTAATTTTTTGAAAACTAATAAAAAATTCATTGTTTTTAATGTGCATAGAATATAGTCTAGTTTGTGGGTCAGGGGGCTAGCTTGATTGACTAAAGCGTCCTATTGTAGGCAAGAGTTCATGAGGCCTAGTCTCCCCCCCATCCTCGTGGTACCGAAGGGCATGTCGTACCAGCATCACCGGTCACATGAAAAAAAATTACAAGGAACACTATAGTTTATAGGGGGGCTACCCAATTCCTACAGTTTAAAAAAAAAGAATATAGTCTACTTTGTAAAAATATAATTTTTTTCAAATTTTGAAGAATGGGTAAAAACTAAAACAAAAAATACCATACATAAGTTTTTGAAAAAATGGGGACACTAGAAAAGTAAATTAAAGATCAAAACCTTAACATATTTGAAATGTAGAGAAACTTACATGATTAAAAATATAACAGACGACTCAATGTTATTGTGGTATTTTTAATCCAACATTGAAAGACATGCAAACTTGATGGAGAGTAAGCTCTAGATTGTGTCATTTTTTAGAATATGCAAAACACATGTCTTTGGGAATCCATGTAAGTCCAACCCTTTGGTTTGGATTCCTGATGCAGGAGCATCCAGTGGCGTGAGGGAAAATCTTGCATCACCCAAAAATATGCTTTCCATTTATGTTTCCGTTGTTTGCTTTTTGTAGATGTTTTTGCATTTCTGGATACCCTTTTCGTCGAATAAGAGTTTCCAACTTTCAAAACTGATTTTCTGCTTTTTTTGCTCAACTGCTATTTTTAGTAGGTGTCAATTTGAAGGTGTGGGAAGACATAAATTTATGGAAAGGTTTAGGACGAAAAAAAATCGCTTTGGTGAAAGAATCAGGTCAAGATCATTCACAGTTTGAAAGTTATTCAAGTTCCAGTTTCTGCTTTTTTCCTTGAAAAACCTTCCGAGTCTAGTTTGAGGCACTAAACGGTTTCGGATGGGCCCGAAAATTTGCGAAAATCCCAAAGTAGTTTTCCATAGGCCTACTTTGTGCAACATCATCTTTTCGAGAGCTTTCCGAAAAAGTATTATCATTGAAGATTCGACTGTCAGATTAAAAGTTATGGCTGCCGGAAGTTGGTGCATATTTTAGAAATGTGCTAATTTTCGAATGTGAATTTAAATTTGAATTTCAAATTGTAATTTTTGGCACCAAACCGCCAAAAATCATATCTCGAATGTTGTTTTTGGCTCCAAACCAAAAGGGGGTTATTTATGGGCTAGCTTCTGATTTTTGGGTAGCTTTTTGGGGAAAAGAGTTTGCATGCTGCGAAAAGGGGGTTTTCTGTATTTTTTGTAATTTTTCTGAAACTTCTGTAGCTTGCATGTATCGCAGAGCTTGAGGATTTGGTCCTCTGTATGTAATATTTTCATTATTGAATAATAATAAATTTTTCTAGTTGTGTGCATTATTTTTGTGTCTCGGGTTTGCTCCCTCGTCAGGTGGTATCAGAGCGGGTTTTCTTGAGCGGGTGGAAAGATCGCCGATCATGAGGCAGTTCACACCAGGACCGTGGTTGTGGGTTCAAGGTATTCAAGATGCCTCCAAGAGTGATGCTTGGTAGGCGTGGTGGTGCCAAAGGTGGCAGAAATGCTGGTGGAAGAGATCCATTTGCGGCTAAGGGTTTTAGAGCTCTCTAGAGACAAATTGATGCATTGCAGGAACAAATGAGAAGAGGGTTAGGCCTAGGAAGGAGAGGAGAAAGCGAAGATGAAGAAGAGGAGGAAGATATAGATGTAGAAGAGGAAGAAGAAGCGAATGATCAAGATCAAATGCGGTTGATAAGGGCCATTTCGAAGATTGGAAAGAGAGCCAGAATAGAAGTCCCCAGTTATTCCAGAACTCTAAACCTGGAAGAGCTGATCAACTGGATCAACGAGTTAGAAGAATATTTTGAGTATGAAGAAGTAGAGGACCCAGATCGGGTTACGTTTGCAAAAACGAAGTTGAAGGGCCATGCCAATATTTGGTGGAAAGAGGTCCAGTTGGAGAGAAATCGAAGAGGTAAAGGAAAGATCAGTAGTTGGGATTGCATGGTGGAGAAACTAAAGAAACAATTCATACCAGTGGACTACGAGTTAGATCTGCTGAAGAAATTGCAAGGTTAAAGCAAGGAGGTAGATCTGTGAAAGAATACACAAAAGATTTTCACAAGATGATCATCAGAATGGGCCATGCAGAGGCCAACAAGGAGAAGGTAGCCCATTATCTTAATGGGTTACGATCAAGCATTCAAGAGGAGCTAAGTGTAGTGTCCCTCCCGCTGTGACATCTTGTCTTAGTTTGTTTAGTTTGATTCTTCTTGCTAGATGTTTTAGTTCATTATGATACTATGTTGTTTCTGTTCAGAAGTGATTTTGGATACTATGTTGTTTTGTGTTTCGTGGATGATACATTGACATCCTGTTTATCTGGTTATGTTAGTTTGATGATACTGTGATAGATACATTCATGATATGGTTTATTTTCTTATGGGTATCATGTTGTAATGATCTCTTATGATTGATCTTGCTCATCTATGTCGGTGAAGAAGATAGAGTAGCATTACTCATTTGTGAGTACCCTGCTACACTGCAATTCTTATTCACAATGTGTTTTCTAACATAAGTATATATATGTTCTAACGTTGATGTTTCCTGTAGACACATGTACCGGGTAACGGCTCCACCTGCTTGTCAGGTCTGAGTGTACCCTAATTCAATATAATCATGTTGATTGGAGGTATTGACAATTCCTGTTTGAACCATCGTTCGTTTTCGAACGAGTACCTATGTGTTACCCCATGTTGTTGTCCAGTTTATTCTGGCGTGTTCGTTTCTATTGTTATGTGTTTGTGAATTAATATTTAAGTTTAATGAATGTTTGTAAATGTATCTATAAATGTTTGTGATTTAATTTATTAAATTAAATTAAATAAGTTATCGAATTTAAAAGTGAAAGTTATTTCTTTGCAATGTTTTTAATTAAAATATAAATATTGCTGATTTATTTGTGCAACTTGAATTATGAGAAATAGATATTTTCAGCATGTAATGAATCTTGATTGACAGTTAAAGATCTAATTGGATATTTTAAAGAACAAGTTAAACTGATTGATCTATTTTCAATGCAAAATGGTTTGTCAGTTAATTTTTATGATTGGAAGTTAATTGCATGAATGAATATCGTTTGGGAATTGCAATTTACATTCACGGGAAGAATTTGGGAAAAACTTGGACGGCAACAGTTTTGTAACGCCCGTCATGCAAACCCCAGAGAACAAACCATTGCAACCGATTTTTTTTTATAACATAAGGTAAACATGCAATTAAACATTAAACACATACATTTACATTGCACATTAACAACTTAACTTTACATTCTCTGGGGCACGCGAGGTCATATCGCAACACAACTAAAACAAAAGTAAAAGATAATTAATAAATCAACTTAACCAATTATATTACAATAATCATTAATAAAAGTACATCCATAAACCAAGAGTGAAAGTATCACTACATCCCATATTACAATCATATAGAATCTCATCCAATAATGTTACAAAGGATCCTAACTATTACATCATCGTATAAACATAAGATTGCATGCTCTCAATAATGAGTTACAATACATTTCCCATACATGTGGGATGATACAAAGTACAATAATATCAAAATTACAAGTGATCCACTGGAAAAAAACTCCAACCAAAGGAATGTTGCGAACAAAGGATGCTGATGGGGAACCCAACGGGTGTAGAGCGCGTTCCACCCAACCATGTGAATTATAAATAACTCACCCCTCGTGCTCAGAGGTGACAAGGAAGAGATCCCGACCATGAATGTCAAAACCGACTCTAAGAGAACAACAAAGTACAAACTCAAATACAAACTCAGAGATTACAATGACATAACCAACAACATTCACGAGTCAACATAATAAAATAAAGCTATGAAACTCATCACAATTAACCTAAGCGATAACAATTAAACAAGTCACCAAAGAACATTCATAAATCATTTTCACAAAAATCTGAAACAATAATAAGAGTACAAAAACCAGAAGAACTGATACAACATCCAAAAGAAATTTCCAGATAAATCTGAAACAATAAATAGAACATGATTCCAAATAAATCTGAAACAATAAATAGAACATGATTCCAGAATAACTGATACAACATTCAAAATACTATTCCAGATAAATCTGAAACAATAAATAGAACATGATTCCAAAATAACTGATACAACATTCAAAATACAATTCTAGAGGCCACAAGAAACAAGGAACAAGGTGTCTAGTGGAGAGTGTCATCGCATAGCTCTCATGGGATCTCCTGGCCCTTCCTCCAACTGAGGCGCTAGCACCCATCTATGGATCTCCTGGCCCTTCCTCGTACTTGAGGCGTCGACACCATAGGGTAGCTCATGCAGAGTCGATAACCTCTCATGAAGACAAGATTACGACTTTGCCGACCACATCCTTCTCAGCCTATCATTAGTCTATGATAGCCCTAATGCATAGATGAGGAATCCAATATTTATTATCTTGTGTGTTTTACTACCCATCCCCCTAAATTCTATTTTTAGGTTATCACTTGTTATACTACTCTTACGTGGGTTATCCTATGCACTTCCTCTTACCCGAGGTGTCGGCCCCCATGAAGAGCCACTCTCCCTAAGACCCCTAACAGAAACCAAAATAAGGCAAGGGTTGTACCATCAAGTATAAGGCATATAACACAAAACAAGACATGCGAGGCAAATCCATCTCGCGATAACTCAAAATCACAGTGACCACAATTCTCGTACAACCCTTCCAAAATTTAATGCTTAAAATCATGTAACATTCTGATCACAATAATACAAGGATAAACATCCAAGGATAAAACACGCCTCTGGAAAGACTAAGGTTTCACAATTTACAATAGGGTTCCCACATTGATATAAAATTTCAAACAATAAAGCTAGAACGGAAAATTAAACAACAATCTCCAATTTGGTCTATCTCAATATAAAATTCAACATTAATCTAACGTAATTATAACATTACTTTATATTTTCAAAAGAGAATTCCATTTAATTTCACAATCTATTCATTGAATAAATAAAAGAAAACATTATAATCTATAACATAATTAATCATATATATATATAATTAAACATATACATACATACATATATATATATAAATTTAACTACATATAAAATTAAATTAAATTAAATTTAAATTAAATAAATAAAAATAAATAAAATAAAAATTTAAAAAACAAATAACAAGAACCTCCGTAGGTCAAGGCCTGTCGTCACAGTCCTTGCAAGGACTACGCTCAGCAGTCCCTGCAGGGACTGCGCACAACAGTCCTGGGGACTGTTGTGCACGACAGTCAAGACTGCCGCACACAACAGTCTTCAAGACTGCTGTGCGGCAGACTGCCGGCCGCACCAGGGTACAGGGGGGTACGGCCAGTCCGTCCCTCCCCAAACCCCTTAACATAAATATTTTATTTTATATAAAAAAAAGAACTTCCGTCCACTTGCAGACACGAAATCCGACAGCCGATTCGGCCGAAAAATTGATTTTACATTCAGACTTTCTCATAAATTTTAATGCGAATAAATAATTTCATATATATATTATATATATATATATGTATATATATATATATTATATATATATATGTATATATATATACACATGAAATTTGTGTATATATACATATACATATATAATTTATATATTTCTACAAGGAGCAATAACCAGTTTCAGGTACAGAAGATAGAAGGAAAAAATACAAATATACTTATATATATATATATAAGATATTCTTCTTAATCCCCAAAATAAATTGATTTGAAAGAAAACTATAATTCAAAACAAAATAGAATCAATTTAAAGACATATAGTTTATTTTCACAAGCTCAACATTACTTTCACACAACCAAATTGAAAGAATATCTATAAAGTAATTTACATAGACAATCTTTTTAATTTCTTCAGTAATTTTCACTATTCAATAATTTCTCTTTTCTAAGGTTTTCATTTTTCTTTCACCAAATAATCTAATTATTTTTCTGTTTTCTTTAAATAAGAAGACCAGAGAGGAAGTAGATAAAACCTGGAGTCCTGCGCTTATTTGAGAGTTTGATGAAGCTTGTTTGATTCAGATGGCCTTTACGAAGAGCTTCTTGTTCCTGCTTCGAAATATCCTCTCCAGAATACCGTGCTCGAATTTGAATCCAATTCTTTATTCAGAAAATTCTCTCCAACATAATACAAGCAAAAGATTGAAAAACCCCCTTTCAAGAACTCAGAAGAATTAATGATAACATAAAACTTCAGAAGACTCAACAGTAGAGAACCATTATTTTTGTGCAACCCCTGTCTCAATAATTCTTTGTGTGTGAAAAACTCACAAAATTTTCAATAAATAAAAGATATTGCCATTCTCTTCCAAAAGCTCTAAAAATCCACAATAAAAGAAATTATTTCTTTAAAAACAAGCTTTTCAGTCAACTCTCAAATCTCATTCGTTGTTTCCTCTTTTTCTGTTCTTTTATTTTCTTTATTTTTCTATTATTCAATACTTTTTGTTTTAATTATGTTTTTACAACTTTACTTGCAAAGCACATTATTTAGTTTATTTAAATAATTTATTTTAATAATTATCCTCAACAAGATAATTAATTAAAATAATAAACACAATTTAATATTTAATTAACATTTAATAAAACACATGACTTTTTAAAATAAATAAAATATTTAAATATTTAAATATAATTTAATCTAACATTATAATAAACAATTATTACCATCATTTAATTAAATCCATCACAACTTATAAAATACCAACATAAATAACCTACGAACAAGGCACTACACAAACCACAGTAATAAATATAGAAACGACAATTACAAGAACGCACAATACCATTCAAACAAGACGATCTGACATCATGGGACGAGGTGACTTCATTGTCATCTCTGTTTCAACATTATACCGTTGGGTTATTGGTGCTTGCCCTGTCCTGTCAAAGCAGGTGGAATCGAGACTATGTACCTGCAATCCATGCATCCAAACAAAGTCGTATACATGTACATATATATATATATATATAATCAAAGCATTACATTGTGAGAAGGAATTGCAGTGTAGCAGGGCACTCGCGAACGAGTGATGCTACCCTGTCCTTTCATCACATCTATTCTAACAATTATAATACAAATGATGAGAGTACATTTCTAAACTAACAAATCACAACATAACATAATTTACTAAATTAACGCATCGCAATGTTACTGAAATCAAACTAATATCACCAACCACAATATCATATCAATAACCATGTCCACAAATGCATAAGCATAAATACCAATGTCTACTAACCAAACTATCAAACCAAACAATACTAGTACCATCACAATCACAAAGTAGCAAATGAACGCATAGAAAAATAATAAATCCAAACAGTACGAGGAGGGGTATTATAAGTTTTTAGAGAATTTTGCACGGCAATTGTTTCAGAAGAACTTTTCTCTTAAGATTTTGTTTACAAGTGTAATTTTGAAGCTGGATTGATTTGTATTTCTTCGTTAAAGTCTGGTGAATTGATTTTGGAATCAACAAAAGTTTTCAAAGAATCGATTCCAGCCAGTCATCAATCTTTAATTAGGTTTTCTTCAATAATTTTTAATTCTTGTGCTGAATTCTTTCTTTGAAATTGATAATGAATTTAATCGTTCAAATAAGAAATTGTTCGTGTAAAACCTGCACGAACAAAGGAAACGAGTTAGATGAAGTATAAAACGTATTTTCTAAAGAAATTTTTTTAGATCTGTCTTCTTATATGGTTGTGGAGATTTTGTCTATAAAAAAAAACTCGTTAGTTTGTAGGAAACTCCAAATTTGAGAAAGGGGTATTCTAAAATAGTTCTCTGTTCAACCAACAAATTAACCAATATTTATTATTTTAATTTATAGCTCCATTATCTCCTGTTCAAATATAAACATAGATATATTTAAAAAGAAGATTCTTTACTCTGTAGTAAATTGTTTTGTATGGTAACTGTAATCATATATGTTGATTCGGTGATTCAGAATAACAGATCTGTAACTGCTCTTATAATTTAGTTAGAAATCTTAGTTTTGTCTTAAATGAATTGACTTTCTTTTGCGGATCTATACAATGATTGTATATTTCTTTAAAGACTAGATTCGATACTTTTGTAACCGCTATAGTGACTGCAATTATATCTATCTATCCTTGCAGGATATCTTGTCTTTTATATATCTTGATCTGTTTTTAAAGGTTGCCAACCAAAATCTGCTTTCATGAACTTGGGTCACATGGCGTCACTATATCTTTCATTCTTTTCTCTACACTAAGATTATAACTGAAGATTCTTCAAGTATAAAATCTTCTTAAAGTTGCGCCGCTTAAAGGAATCCCTGTCTTGTTAAGTTCTTAGCGAATGTTATTCAAGAAAAGAGTTATAACATCTGCAGATTTGGGCGCGGCCCTTACACTTTCATTTTGCTTTTATGCAAGATATCGACTATTAGATACTTTGATATCAATTCCTTTGTATAGTAGGCGATTTAAGAGTTTCCTTATTATTCATCCATTGGCAGTTGAATTCGGATCTGAGTTGGTATATTGACTTCTTCTTTAGATGCATGTACCTGTAGTTCCTTTAGATATGCGTTTAGATTAGTTACGCCTTAATCTGTGTTTACTCCACATCTTGTATGGAAGTAACATGCTAGTTTATATATTGTCCTTCCTGTGAAACCAACACAGCTTTGTTCTTGTGAATATCTAAAATTTAGAATAGTTTACTGTTAATGAAATTCGGTATTGCTAGAATAACCTTCGCTTCAATGTTTTGCATGGCGAATTCTGATCTTAATTATATTGTTACTCTTCCTATTTACGTATGAAACTAATTGTCTTTACCTATAGTTATTTCCTATCTTGCATAGCGTCTTGTAGTTTTCCTACAGTCATAAAGATTCTTTTAAGTAAAGATCTTGGTCTGTAACTATTATTCTACTCTTATATTGAACTCTTCTTTGCATGCTTTGATCGGGGTAGTTTCTTGGTAGATAACTATTAGATAAGATCAACTATTAGATAAGATTCTAACTTAGCGTAAGTGTGAGTGAAGTGTGAGTCTTAGAACGAGAAAAGAAGAGGAGATAGAAACTTAAGTTATAAGTTATAATGTTTTATTTTATTTTCAAGGTAATTGAATTATAAAATATATGGAATTTGTATTGTTCTTATGTTATAAAGTTAGTAAATTCATATCTTGAAATTATTGGAAATTTAACAACGTCTATAGATTATTTATTATGTAAATTCTTTATTTATAGGAATTGATTAAATAGGATTGTTTAGTGTATATTCACCAAAGGTTGTAAATGTTTATTTTAATTCCATCAAAACTAGTGAAGTGAGATTTGTATCGTAAACTTAACCCACTTTAGTTTATGTTTATGTCAATAGTTTGTTTGTCGAGAATTTTCAATTCATTGAGATTGATTTAATGAAAATATTAGTTGTGTATATATTCTTAACGTTAGTGATGTTCATTTCATTTCTTTAAAGACTAGGAAAGTGAAAATCAAATTGACGAGTTTAATATACTACAATTTATGTTGCTCTCACTGCCATGTTGTTTTTCTTGGGGGTATAGCTTGTTAAATTGTTATCTTAAGAAACCTCTTGGAGACTATGGTATGTTCCTAGTGGAAGATGTAAACATTTGTGGTTGTGAATTTTTTTACGCTTGACAGCTACCCCTAGTCTTATTTTATGTTGAGTCATGTTATAGAAAGAGTGGCTTGCGTTAGGGGCCGAAATTCTAAAGAGATTGTTTGGGTAACGTATCATAGGTGTCTAATTCAGTGAAAACCTAACTAATGAATTAGGGGTTGGGTAGATCTAAACACTAAATCAGATAATAGTTTGCCTCGCCTACTTTCTTAATGCTTGTTTAGATTGAGAAAAGGTTGAGAAGGCCTAGAATGGCTAGTCTTCATCTTGTCTTCTCAAAAAGATGAAATGACTCCACATTAGTCTGCATAGGGGCCGGGAATCGATAGAGGCTACCGGGGTAACTCTTGGAGAGGGCCGGTAGTCTAGGAAGATTCACCAAGGTAACATATCCTGACAGTGTGATGACACTGTTAGTCTATACCATGATGGTGATCCTTGTGTTTAGATTTCTTTGGGTTGTGATTTGTTACTGAAAATTTTATCTGTTCTGATTTGTTATCATTATGTTGTGATGTGAATTGTAAACCACGTAAATGTAATGTTTTGTCTTCATTGCTTGTGGACCTGTCATTATCTCCTAGCACAGAGGGAGTGGAACTTCGGGTTTCACGTGGTTGGGAGGAAACCGTGCTACACCATCCTTGGATTTTCTTGCAGATGATCCTATGACTTGCAACTGGTTCCAGTTACTTCTTAGTACATGACTATGGATGCAGAGCATGTTTGTGGATATGGATGTCAGTTGTGAAATGATCACCATCTGCTTTGTAAATTTACCTCTTGTATAAGAGCGTTCTTAATGTACCATCATTTTGATGTATTGGGATTCATTGAAATCTCACCTATTGTAAACTTGGCATGTGGATATTTGAATTTATTGAGTTTTGTATAATGGATAATTCTGGACTTTTGATATGTACATATCAATATGATATTATGCGGAGTATATTTATTAGGTTTAAGTAACATCGTCTTGGAAACTTTATGACAATTGTGTAATTATATCTTTTAAAAAAAAATGTTCAGTTAATTTCATTCTTTACACTTTGTTTTAACGATAACCAAGGCGGGGCGTTACACTAAGCCTGGTCAAAATGACCACCATTGAGGATGCGTACTGGTTTTCTCTGAAAGTTAAGGAGAAGTTGAACAAAAGATTTGACAGTAAACAAAAAGGATGAGGAGGTCAAAGCGGAAGGAGTAGTGAAAGATCTTCTGGAAGCTGAAATGAGGATGAAAGGAGAAATGAAGATGCAGGTACTAGTTGAAGCCAGAAGAATGATAACTTCTACCACCCTTGTGATCAAAACAATGGTGATCAAAGAGGTAGAGGATGAGGAAGATTTGGGCTAGGACCCGGAATAGGTGGTTTTAGAGGAACTTGTTTCCATTGTGGTGAAGAAGGACATCGAGCCTATGAATGTCCACAACACCAAGGAAGGACAGATAGAAGGCCGAAAGGTCATGGAAGGGTTGCACATGCAGATGAGGAGGCTCAATCCGAGCATTTAGATGATGCTGAAAGGGGAGAAGCCCTAGTGGTTAGAAGAGCCTTGGTGACTGAAGAGAAGGAACCAGAACAAAGGAAGAAGCTATTTCACACAAGGTGCAAGTGTGAAGACAAATTTTGTGATGTCATTATTGACAGTGGGAGCACAAATAATCTAGTGTTAGAAGAGATGGTTACGAAGTTGAAGCTGAAAAGGGGAAGACACCCACATCCATATTGGATTGCCTGGTTGCAAAAAGACCACAAAGTTTTGGTCCATGAGCAGTGTTTGTTGAAGTTCAAGATTGGAAGCTATTGTGATGAGGTACTATGTGATATCATTCCCATGGATGCATGTCACATGTTGTTGGGGAGGTCGTGGCAGTTCGATAGGCGAGTTGTACATGATGACCATGCAAACACTTATTCCCTGATGAAGGATGGAGTCAGTCATAAGTTGAAACCCCTGAAGAAGGATGAAGAAAAGGTATGCAGTAGTGCTAGAAATTTTTTTGTCAATGGAAGGAAATTTTTAGAAGGCATGAAGCATGAGCGTATGTGTTATGCATTGATTCCTAGAATGGAAAAGGAAGATAGTGAGAAGGTGCCAGTAGAATTTTCTGGACTATTGGATGAGTTTTAGGAGATTATTTTTGATAACGTGCCTGAGGGTTTACCACCAATGAGGAAGATCAGTCATCATATTGACTTGATCCCTAGAGCTAGTTTGCTAAATAAGGCAGCTCATAGAATGACTCATGCAAAAAATGAGGAGTTGAACAGACAAGTTTAGGAGTTTTTGAGAAAAGGGTTTGATTTGAGAGAGTTTGAGCCCATGTGCAGTACTTGCAGTACTAGCACCGAAGACGGATGGGGAGTGGAGGATGTGCACAGACTCCCGAGCCATAAATAAGATAACAATCAAGTATAAATTTCCCCTGACAAGGATGGATGACCTGATGGACTATTTGAGTGGAGCTCAGTACTTCACAAAGATAGATCTGAAAAGTGGATATCACCAGATCCGGATTCATGAGGGAGATGAGTGGAAGACTGCCTTCAAGACCAAAGAGGGCCTGTATGAGTGGTTAGTCATGCCTTTTGGGCTAACCAATGCACCAAGCACGTTCATGCGGCTCATGAATGAGGTACTGAAAGAGTTTATGGGAAGTTTTGTCATTGTGTATTTAGATGATATTTTTATTTTCAGTAAGAACTTGGATGAGCATTTAATGCATATTCTTGGGGTTTTTGAGAAGTTGAGAGAGGATAAATTGTTGATAAATTTGAAAAAGTGTAGCTTTGTTAAAAAGGAGTTAGTGTACTTGGGATTTGTTGTCTCAACAAAGGGTCTAAAGATGGACCCAGAGAAGGTGAAGGCTATTCTAGAATGGCCTACCCCAAGAACTGCTACTGAGGTGAGATCTTTCCATGGTCTGGCCAATTTTTATAGAAAGTTCATTAGAAACTTCAGTAGTATTTGTGCACCCTTGACTGAAACAATGAGAGGGGATAGAAAATAGTTCAAGTGGAGCACTGGAGCAGCGAAGAGTTTTGATCTATTGAAGCAAAAGGTGACAAAGCAACTAGTTTTAGCCCTCCAAGATTTCAATAAGGTGTTTCAGGTGGATTGTGATGCCAATGGTTGTGCCATTGGAGCAGTGATGAGCCAAGAAGGTAGGCCCATTGCCTATTTCAATGAAAATTTAAATGATGCAAAGATAAAGTACTTTATATATGATCATGAATTTTATGCAATAGTTCAATCATTAAAGAAATGGAGACATTATTTGTTACCAAATGAATTTTTTTTGTTTACTAATCATCAAGCATTACAGTATCTGAGTAGTCAAGGAAAATTAAATTAGAGGCATATGAAATGGGTAGAATTTTTGCAGAGTTATACTTTTGTTTTAAAGCATAGGAGTGGAAAGTCAAACAGGGTTGCAGATGCCTTAAGTAGGAGGCAAACATTGTTGACAAAGATGTAGATTGAAGTGGTTGGGTTCAATGAACTCAAGACATTATACCTTGAAGATCCTGATTTCACAGAGGCTTGGAAAGCTTGCAAGGAACCTGTTATAGTTGACAGGACGAAGTGGCTGGATTTTATAATCCAAGATGGCATGTTGTTTAAGGGAAGCCAATTGTGTATTTCAAGGAGTTCCATGAGGGAGAACCTTATAAAGGAGAAGCACAGTGGAGGAATGGCAAGACATTTTGGTTGGGATAAGACTATTTCCATTATCAGTGAGCATTATTATTGGCCTCAGTTATCACAAGATGTGAAGAAGTTTGTGCAAAGTTGCATGGTATGTCAAATGGCTAAAGGAGTGAGCCAGAATACTGGGTTGTATCAGCCCTTACCTGTACCAGAGAGGCTGTGGGAGGATATAAGTATGGACTTTTTTCTTGGTTTGCCAAGGATGCAAAAAGGGAATGATTCAGTATTTGTGGTAGTTGACAGGTTTTCGAAGATGGCACATTTCATCCCATGCCAGAAGACCCATGATGCAGTCCACATTGTTGACTTGTTCTTCAGAGAGGTGGTGAGGCTACATGGTTTTCCATAGAGTATAGTCTCAGATCGTGACACAAAATTTGTTGGGTACTTTTGGAGGACCTTGTGGAAGAAGTTGGAAACAGAGTTGAAGTTCAGTTCTGCACACCATCCACAAACCGATGGGAAGACTGAGGTTGTGAATAGAAGTCTAGGTAACCTACTGAGATGCTTGGTAGGAGATAAACCCAAGGGATGCGACTTGATCTTGCCCCAGGAAAATTTTTCTTACAACAATTCTATCAACAGAAGCACTGGTAGATCACCATTCCAGATTGTGTATGGAGAAAATCTCAAGACCGCTCCAGAATTGAGGAAGATGGACCAAGAGAAGAAGACTAGTGTTGAAGCCAAAGACTTTGCAGAGCACATCAAGAATATACATGAGAAGGTAAGAGAACATATTAACAAGATGAATATGCAGTATAAGACTAAGGCAGATCAGAAGAGGAGGTATAAGGAATTTCAGATTGGTGATGAAGTGATGGTCCACTTGAGGAAAGACAGGTTTCCAGTGGGAACCTATAACAAATTGAAGATGAAGAAGTTCGGTCTCTGTAAAGTTGTGAAGAGGCATGAATCAGGGAATACATATGAGGTAGAGTTGCCAGATGGAGTCAACATTTCCCCTGTGTTCAATATTTCAAATTTGATAGAGTATCATGAAGGTGGCATAGAGGAAGTACCAATAATGGAACAGTGTGGCATTCTAGCACCTACTTCAAAGAAGGAGGAGATTGAAGAAATCTTAGATAGTCGTGTGGGAAGGAGTACCAGAAACAGACAATATGAAGAATATCTGGTGAATGGAGAGGAAGGCATGTGGAAGATTCATCCTAGCTATCTAAGGTAGAGGTTGACCGTTTGGGTTTTCCTCAACCATCTGAGACGTGACGGGGTCACTTCTCAATTACCCTGGGTGTCTGATGCAGGAGCATCCAGTGGCGTGAGGGCAATTTTGCATCACCCAAAAAAATGCTTTCCATTTATGTTCCCGTTGTTTGTTTTTTGTAGATTTTTTTGCATTTATGGATACCTTTTTCGTTGAATAAGAGTTTCCAACTTTCAGAACTGTTTTTTTGCTTTTTCTGCTCAACTGATATTTTTAGCAGGTGTGAATTTGAAGGCATGGGAAGACATAAATTTATGGAAGGGTTCAGGACGGAAAAATAATCACTTTGGCGAAAGAATCAGGTCAAGATCATTCATGGTTTGAAAGTTATTCAAGTTCCAGTTTCTGCCTTTTCCCTTGAAAAACCTTTCGAGTCCAGTTTGAGGCACTAAACGGTTCCGGATGGGCCCGAAAATTTGCGAAAATCCCAAAGTAGTTTGCCATAGGCCTACTTTGTGCAACATCATCTTTTCGAGAGCTTTCCAAAAAAGTATTATCATTGAAGATCCGACTGTCAGATTAAAATTTATGGCTATCGGAAGTTGGTGCATATTTTAGAAATGTGCTAATTTTCGAATGTGAATTTAAATTTGAATTTCAAATTGTAATTTTTGGAGCCAAACTGCCAAAAATCATATCTCGAATGTTGTTTTTGGCTCCAAACCAAAAGGGGGTTATTTATGGGCTAGTTTCTGATTTTTGGGTAGCTTTTTGGGGAAAAGAGTTTGCATGCTGTGAAAAGGGGGTTTTCTGTAATTTTTGTATTTTTTCTGAAACTTCTGTAACTTGCATGTATCGCATAGCTTGAGGATTTGGGATCCTCTGCATGTAAGATTTTCATTATTGAATAATAATAAAGTTTTCTAGTTGTGTGCATTATTTTTATGTCTCGGGTTTGCTCCCTCGTCAATTCCCAAAGAAAATCCAACCCTAAAGGTTGACGTTATCCAAAAAAGATAAAAATGTGAATGTGTTATAACATGCTCATATTTGTGTGAAAAAAAATGAAACCTACTCTTCATCTATACCTCCAAGTATCTCTCTATCCATATCTTTCCCTACCTCTATCTCCCTATCTCTCTATCTCCCTATTAGGGAAATTTTTAGTGGTTAATATTCGCCAATTGGCTAATAGTTAAAATTTGGGAATTCAAAATTGGCTAATAGTTTGAGCTATAACATGACTTGAATCGCCACATTTTTACAAAATTTTACTATAGTCTTATTTAAATCACCAAAGAATTTCTTTTATTAAAAGTTTTAACTAAAAAAATTGCCACAATATTCGATACATGATGTGAGAGAGAGAGAGAGAGAGAGAGAGAGAGAGAGAGAGAGATTGATTTAAGTAAATGATAAAATTCAAATGCACTTTATAGAAAGTACACACACACACAACAAAATTTAAAAGCACAATTTATACAAAATTTGTGAATACCAAAGTTCACACACACTTAACATAAATAATAACTAGACAAAAAGTTATATGGATGTACCATTGAAGATTAAAAAAAATTCACACAATAATTCACAAATGCCTAGTTCATAAAAAAACATACCTAACAAAATTCAGAACTCTGTTCATGCAAAGTTTGTGAATATCAATTGAAACAATTAAGTGAATTGAATTAAAGATAAAAAAATAAATAAATTAAAACTCTCTTCATACTAAGTTTGTGAATGCCAAAATACAAAGTTCAAACATTAAGCGCATTGAATAGAAATTTAAAATTCACTTCATAGAAGTTAGTGAAGTAAAAATTTAAAACTCCCTTCATTAAAACTTTGTGAATATCAAACTGAAAACATACTTCAGAAAAACAATCAGAACACACAAATTAACACAAACTCACAATTCTTACAAGAGATAGCTACCAAATACAAAAGACCAAAACACACTTCACACAAACAATATATATTGACTTTCAAAGATGAAAGAAAAACACTTCACACAAACAATAAATAGATTAAAAATTCCAAACTTCAATTCATAATTGAATCAAAATTAAAAGGTCACAATAATATTAAAATATTATATTAAGTGGATCAAAAGATCAAAAATCACTAAATATATAGTGAGACACACTTTTGTGAAACAATAAGTGGATTAAAAGTGTCAAATTTCACTTCACAAAAATAGTAAGTGGAAAACATAGTTTATCTTATCTAAAATAAGAATTAGAGGTATAGTTCAATGTAGCTATGAATCAAATTATTGTAATGAAAATAATTTTTGTCGTAGTTTATTAGCTTGATATTTTTTAATATTAAAAGTATTATTTGATCGTCTTGTCACATTTTAATTATAGATTATTGTGCATACTGGAGTGCTAATTATATGTTGTGAATATTGTTATTCTAATAAGACATTAAATTTTAAGCAATATAAAATAAATCCACCAAATCTATCCTTGAAAGGAATGACCATGGCCAATGGCCATTCCCTCAAGCCTTTGGAAGGGGCAGTTTGATCCCTTCCCAAAAAAATATTTTTTATTAAAACTAAAAATATCCTTTACACATTACATCTCTAAAAATCAACATGAATTCAAAAATTTATTCAAATTTTCAGAAAAAGCTTCAAGTGACTTCACCACTATCAATATCTTCGTATATTTTTCTTATTTGAATGGCTGCTCACATATTCCCTCTACATTTATTTTCCTACAAATATAAAATACAACTAGAATTTGGCTAATAATATAGAAAATGAATTACTATAACAAATGAAATGTTTGAAACCACAAAACAAACAGATAAGATTGAAGTGAACACATATGAAGGCTTTTAATGTTGTATGAGGACATAAATTTCTGATAGAGGCAACGAATGGGTGCCAAATACTCTGTTTCTTTACACCAATGACAAACTCTTCTTGCTGAGGCACTAATGGAATATATACAGCCTTAAAATACAGAGTCAAACAGACTGAAGCACAAGTAAGTTAACCATATTGGCAAATTTTGAATGCCAGATAGCCTGTTCCTTTACACCAATGACAACTCTTCTTGCTGGAGAATTAATAGAGTAAATACAGCCATGCAGATACAATTATCCTTAAAATACAGAGTCAAATAGATTGTGAAGCCTGAGCAAGTTAACAATATTGACAGATTTTCAACATCATAGCTATATTGGCATCCAAATAGTTTACTTGGTACAACAGTGCAACAATAAATTTTGAAGTAAACAAGACATGGAAACACTTAATCACTTTAAAGTTTATAATGAAAAACCTTTTAAACAAAAGAAATGTAATGAACAAGCCATTTAGGCTTTCTGGAACGCCCATTAAGACGAACGGACAAAAGAGACACAAGATTTAAGACAGTAAATTACAAGCTGAAACTGCTTTCAAAGGGAGGCAGAGCTCTGATCTACAAAACCCTCTGCTTTCAAGATTTGAAGCAAGAACTTGGAATTGCCTCTAATCTACCAAATATTTTTAAACCCTTGTCTATGAAAGAAAGAATTTGATTAAATAATGATATAAAAATAATTTGACTAAGTTGAACTTTGGAAGTAATTTATTTGAATTCCAAGGAAAGGAAAGGGAATAGTGAAAGCCTCAAAACACTAAAAAAGTTCCATAAGCCTCGATGAATGACAGAATACAAATAAATTTCAAATAAACAAACAAAAGACAATTCAAGTAAATAACAGACCAGAATAGATAATTCTCTTGGCAAATATTGATTTGTAGTTTGTAGAAGGAAATTCAAGTAGAATGATTTGTTAAAAAATGTATTGAATATATCTGACCTGGAGACAATATTCTTTATTAACACCTTCTAAGTACATTACCTAGCTGAATAGTGTATCCAATCTTAGAAAAGAGCTTGCCAGCTTTTGTATTCTCAAACAATAAAAAATTGCCAAATATAAATCGACAATCTAAAAAGAGGATTGAATTCATACCAACCCTGTGTGAGCTCAATCATCCTCATAGTGTCTCCACTGACATCCTGTAGGCTTTGGTATTATTCAATTGCAGTATCCTCTCGATCACCAGATGCATCTTGTCCCTTGTAGAACAATACAGAGCAATCTAGGAAAGGACAATAAAATACAGAGTCAAACAGACTGAAGCACAAGCAAGTTAACCATATTGACAAATTTTAAATGCCAAATAGCCTGTTCCTTTACACCTATGACAACTCTTCTTGCTGGAGCATTAATAGAATAAATACAGCTATTCAGATACAATTATCCTTAAAATAAAGAGTCAAATACAGATTTTCAACATCATAGGTATATTGGCATCCAAATAGTTTACTTGGTACAGCAGTGCAACAACAAATTTTGAAGTAAACAAGACCTGGAAACACTTAATCACTTTAAAGTTTATAATAAAAAACCTTTTAGAAACAAAAGAAATGTAATGGACAAGCCATTTAGGCTTCCTAGAATGCCCATTAAGACGGACTGACAAAAGAGACCCAAGAGTTAAGACAGTAAATTACAAGATGAAACTGCTTTCAAAGGGGGGCAGCGCTCTGATTTGAAGCAAGAACTTGGAAATGCCTCTAATCTACCAAATATTTTTAAACCCTTGTCTATGAAAGGAAGAATTTGATAAAATAATGATATAAAAATAATTTGATTAAGTTGAATTTTGGAAGTAATTTATTTGAATTCGAAGGAAAAGGAATGGTTAGTTAAAGCCTCAGAAACACTGAAAATGTTCCATGAGCTTCAATGAAATACAGAATACAAATAAATTTCAAATAAACAAACAAAAGACAATTCAAGTAAATAACAGACCAGAATAGATAATTCTCTTGGCAAATATTGATTTGTAGTTTGTAGAAGGAAATTCAAGTAGCATGATTTGTTAAAAAATGTATCGAATATATCTGACCTGGAGACAATATTCTTTATTAACACCTTCTAAGTACATTACCTAGCTGAATAGTGTATCCAATCTTAGAAAAGAGCTTGCCAGCTTTTGTATTCTCAAACAATAAAAAATTGCCAAATATAAATCGATGATCTAAAAAGAGGATTGAATTCATACCAACCCTGTGTGAGCTCAATCATCCTGAGCAAGCTGATGCAATGCTATGTCTTCGGAGTTTTTCCCATTAGCTCGTAGGCCTTGCTATTATTCAACACATTCAATTGCAATATCCCTTGTAAAACAAAGCAGAGCAATATGGGAAAGGACAATAAATACTTTTTTAATTAGGAATATTGTCCTCTGTAAGAACTTTTAACAAATTTTCATAGCAAGCAGTTGGAAGAAAAAGAACAGAACAAACCTAAACACAAAAGAAAAAGAACAACAAATATAAACAAACAAAAACACGGAGGAAAAAGAACAGAACAAACATAAACACAGGAGGCCTGGCCATGCCCAAAATAAACAGAAATAGAAAAGTGAGAATATGAGGAGGAGAAATCATATTTAATAACCATAAGCTAGAGAAAATATCTGAACTCCAGAGAATTGAATAAAGTTAGCAGCAGGCTAATTCTTCTGTAATACAATTGATTTCAACATCGAGAATTATTAAATGCCTCTTTTAACCTTCCACCTGATCTTCTCACAAGCTCCATATGCTGTTCAAAGCAATCATCTTTTTCAGCTTAAATGGCATAAAATCAGCAAACAATTAGCATACAAACACCTGCTTATTGAAATAGTAAATGACATAAAACTTACCTTCCTCTGTTTCTCAATGTGGCTGCAGTGATCAAAAGCACTTTTCCTAATCTCTCAGAGATCATGATGGCCGAATATTTTTCTTTTCCTATAAGAAAAAGTATGTACTTCTCTTCCTCATCTGCTGCATCAAAGCTCACTATAAGAATGTATTTGTGCAAATGTGTATGTATAGGGAAAGACAGAGGAGGAAATTCTTTGAAACGCATTATCTGGAGAAAAAAGCAAACGGCTAGCATGAGAATAAAGCAAACGGCTAGCAGCAGATAAAAGCAAACGGCTTGCAAGAAAAAAGCAAATGACTGCCATTTGAAGAAGCAAACGGCTGGCAAGAAAAAAGAAAACGGTTGCACCTGATATTCTCTTCTTACAGCTTTTTATGTTTGTAACCCTATTCATGTGTTGAAATAAAACTCCAGCTGTTTTCTCTTCTTCGTTAAAATGCCAGGCTGCTTTGCTTTTTAATTTTTCTTTTTGAATTTATCTTAGTTGTTACTTGTTGGCGTTCATAAAATTTTACCTCTAAAAATAAATCTTTAGTTTTAAAATTTGTCCTATTTAAAGATCATAGTTTAAATATAACATTAAGATCGTAGTTACTAAATATAACATTTTTTTTTTTTTAAATTCCAATCCACCAGATTAAATAGAAATAAAAAAAAAAATTCTAATTTTAGAATTCTAAAAATATAAACGACCTATTTTTATATAGGTTGCTATGCTTTTTGGCTGATTAGCTTTTCTTGTATGAGTCAACAGTGTTAAATTCAAACTTGTTTATGGCTGCATTCAGTTTCAGAATTAAATGGAAGACTACTTAAAACAAGCGAGATAGATATTCAAGGACAATAAATCCAAATACGAGGACTTGTCTAAACTTCTCTCGCATTTCATACATGACAGGTTAGTGTTTTCTGTGCAAAGATGAGAATATTTCTAGCTGTTTCTCTTCTTATGTTCAAATCTAAAAAGTTTCTGGATTTCACAATTGTTTGTTTTGGTGATTGTGTAGAATTGATAAAAAATGATGATCAATATCATTTCAATACTCTTTTACATGTTCGGAGACGATTTCATAATGATGAACAAACACAAATAGATTTCTTTCAGACTGTTATCATGTACAGGGATGGGAAAAATCCAGTCCATGAAGTTTACCTAATGGTATTTATATAATTTTCTATTTATGGAGCAGCTTTTGATTGCACTGAGGGTTATTTTAACATTGAATATACTTGAACTGTAAAATGATCTGTATTCTTAACATTTTGTCTCTTGACTTGCAGATCGCTAAGCTGTTTGAAGACCACTTTGACCTGCCAATGGAATTTGATAGCAAAATTCGAGAAACTCTTTTCAATTCTCAAGAAAGAAGAAAGAAGAAAGAAGAAAGGAGATAGGGAAGAATGCATTAAGGTAAGTACCAGCAAAAAATCTAAGATTTTAGTTTCTGTGGTTAAAAATTTATATTTTAAGATTTTTTAGGGACCTTCAGCACCCAACCCTTGCCCTTCTCATTAACAATGAAGGAGGCCTCCTATTAAAAATATATATTGTTTTGAATTATAACTTTGATGTCTGGGAATAAAATTTTAATCTTATACCATCCTTTTTAGCTTTCTAATCACCACATAATCCTATATTTATTAGATTGATCCTAAAAATACTGTACTGATTGGTAATTTGATACTGGTTACATCAGGTAATAAGGTTTGCTCCAAGAAAATATATCAAAACAAATATGAAAAAGTTCTTTTCAATTGTAAAGAAGATAGGTATGAACTCTCCATTATTTTCTTGTTGAGCTGCTATTATAATTTAAACTATTTAATATTATGATCTTTTTCTCTTATGAATTAAATTTAGCTTTTAGCTTTTGAGATACAAGATATATTAAGATTCAAGAAACAAAAATATGTTGGAGAAAAATATGTCTGAGATTGTAAAGTTGATTAAAAACCTATTCAATCTTTTATAGGCATCTTTCTTTTAGAAAATGATTTATTTGAAATATCATGAAATTGTTGAAAAAAAAGAGATTATATAAGAGAGATATATAAATATAATTGTTTATATTATATATTTAATTGACAAAGAATTATACAATATAATAGTTTTTTAGAAGAAGAACAAAATCTTATAAATTTGGCTTTAATTAGGTCATATAATAATTAAATTGAAATTAACAATCATCTATCTAATGTTGAGATTAACACTCAATTATTTAATATTATTTTAGATTCTTACAATCAACTCTCTCACAAATGCACTTATTCATTTATTCCAACACTTCCTCTTAATGAAGCAATAATTTTTTTAGGATATTAAATAAATTTAAATGAATAGCAACAAAAAAATATAAATTGAAATCTTCATTTTTATTAGTTTTTCTTCCATTCACCATTGGGAAATCTTGTAGGCACCAAACTCCACCAAGTTGTCGTGTACCCTTTGTAAATGTATAATTTATGCGTTCCTAGTATGATGAATTCCCAAATCCTCAAATCTTACATTTCAAAACTCTCAAATTTTGAAATTTTCAAACTATTTGACAGCAATCCATATTGAACCATACCTTCACAGATTTCCTCTCTGATCTCAAAAATCTTTTTTCATCAAAATCAACTCTCTATCCTTCTCTACAACAAACTCTATCTATTCTAATCTACTATTATCCTACAAAGATCTATATTATTCTACCTTTATCTTCAAGTTTAGATCTCTCTACATATTTTTCCCTTTATCATTCTTTTTTTTCTTGGAACCTTTTTTTCTTCCAATCTATATTTTTTCCCTCTTGACCTTTCTTTTTATCTTTGTCTCTCTTTATAATTGTCTTTTTGTTTACCTCTTCTTTCTTACTATTTATTTCTATCCCTATTATGCCTTTCTTTCATTCCCTCTATTTTTGTAGTGTATTTCTTTGTCTATCCTATTCTCTCTTTATCTCATAGTTTACATCTCTTTAGATCTATTTCCCTTTATCATTTTTTTCCTTGTTGATGTTTCTCTATTCCTCTCTTTCTTTTTTGTTATTTCTTTATTTCTATTATTTGATTCTCTCTATATGTTCTTCTATATCTCTTTATTTCTATTTTTCTTCCAATCTATATTCTACCCTCTTAACCTTTATTTTTGTCTTTATCCCTCTCTTTATAATTGTCTTTTATTTATCCCTTCTTTCTTACTATTTATTTTTATCTTCAATTCCATTTTTTTATCATAAATGTTCACTATTTATTTCGTTATATTTATCTTTCTATCTCTCCTTTTATTCATTTGTTGGTGTTTCTATTTCTTTTATTCTTTCTATCTTTTTTATTTGTTTATTTCTTCGTTTTTCTATATTTTTGTCACTTTCCTTTTCTCTTTTTTCTTCTTCCTTTTTTTTTTTTTTTTCTCCTTCCTTTCCCTTACTTCTTTACTCATTATTTTTATTTTTCCCAAATTTTACTTTCCTTCTTTATATTGGTCATCCCTCTTTTTGTTCTTTTATTATTTCTATCTTTCTCGCTTTGTTTCTTTCTTTCTTTTTTTGACTTTTTGTCACTTCCCTTCACTCTTTTCTCTTCTTCCTTTCTTTTCTTTATCATTTTTTTTTTCTTTTCTCCTTTTTTTTTTGTGTATCTTCTTTTATGTGTCTCTCACCCTAGCATAACAACATTCTTGACCCCAACTTGGCAAAATGTAAGACCAAGGTAAGGTGGGTTAGGTGTTGGGTTGGGTTGCAGGGATACCCTTGAATCAACAAAAAAGAAGAAGAGAAGTCCATACATTTTTATCGTCTTTGAAATGGGTTTGTGTGTCTCTCACCCTAGCGTGACACCCATTCCCGAAACTTGGAAAAATGTAAGACCAAGGTAAGGCAGGTTAGGCATTGGGTTAGGTCGTAGGATCCACTGAGTCAACAAAAAAAGAAGAAAGAAAATTCCATACCTTTTTATCATCTTTGAAAGGGGTTTTTGAGTCTCTTATTTTGTGTGTCTCTCACCCTAGCATGACACCCATTCTCGATGCCAACTTGGAAAAATGTAAGACCAAGGTAAGGCGAGTTAGGTGTTTGGCTGGATCACAGGGATACCCCTAAGTCAACAAAATAAAGAAGAAAGAGAAGTTCATACCATTTTATCATATTTGAAAGGGGTTTGTGTGTATATTCTTTTACGTGTCTTTCACCCTAGTGTGACACCCATTCTTGACCCCAACTTGGCAAAATGTAAGACCAAGGTAAGGCAGGTTAGGTGTTGGGCTGGGTCGCAGGGATACCCTTGAGTCAACAAAAATGAAGAAAGAGAAGTCCATACCTTTTTATTGCCTTTGAAAGGGATTTGTGTGTCTCTCACCTCAATGTGACACCCATTCTCAACCCCAACTTGGAAAAATGTAAGACCAAGGTAAGACGAGTTAGGCATTAGGTTGGGTCGTAGGGATACCGCTGAGTCAACCAAAAAAAAAAGAAGAAAAAAAATTTCATACTAGATTTTATCGTCTCTGAAAGGGGTTTGTGTGTCTCTTCTTTTATGCGTCTCTCGTCCTAGTGTGACACCCATTCTCGACCCCAACTTGGAAAAATGTAAGACCAAAGGAAGGTGGGTTAGGCGTTGGGTTGGGTTGCAGGGATACCCTTGAGTCAACAAAAAAAGAAGAAAGAGAAGTTCATACCTTTTCATTTCCTTTGAAAGGGGTTTTTGTATCTCTCACCCCAATGTGACACCCATTCTCGACCCCAACTTGGAAAAATTTAAGACCCAGGTAAGGCAAGTTAGGCATTGGGCTTGATCGTAGGGATACTCCTGAGCCAACAAGAAAAAGAAGAAAGTGAAGTCCATAAATTTTTATTATCTTTGAAAGGGGTTTATGTGTCTTCTTTTGTGCATCTCTCACTCCATTGTGACATCCATTCCTGACCCCAACTTGGAAAAATGTAATACCAAGGTAAGGTGGGTTAGGTGTTGGGATGGGTCGTAGGGATACCCCTAAGTGAAAAAAAGAAAAGAAAGAGAATTCTATACCTTCTATTGTCTTTAAAATGGGTTTAGATTGAAATATTTTGATTAATTGGAGGCCAAATTACAAAAAAAATCACAATGTGATTTTAGTATTCCTATTGATTGATGCACCAACAATCCATTCATATTAAGTAACATATCATCCGTCTCCTCCGTCCTTTGGATCAAAGGTGCCTTAGAATAATTTATATCCTTGTGACCCAACTCACCCCTTCTCGACCCCAACTTGGCAGAATGTAAGACCAAGGTAAGACAGGTTGGGCATTGGGCCAAGTCACAGGGATACCCTAAGTCCACAAAAAAAAAGAGAGAGAAGTCCATACCTTTTTATTGTCTTTGAAAGGGGTTTGGACTGAAATATTTTGATTAATTAGAGGCCATTTTATAAAAAAACCATAATGTGATTTTAGTGTACCTATTGATTGATGCACCAACAATCTATTTGTATTAAGTAGCATAAGATCCTTCTCCTATTCCCTTTGGATCAAAGGTGCCTTAGAAGAATTTATATCCTCCTTCATGACATTTGCAAAACACTATTACGAAGGGGAAGATAGGTGTATTATGGAATCAACCAACCCAAAAATAAAGAGGGATGGAAAATAATGAACTGAAATAGGTAAAACCAAGGAACTCTTTATCATAGGATTGAAATCTAGAAACCATGGCTTCACCAATCAAAATTATTTTCTTATTTTCTCTCCCCATATGTCTTTTCATCTTTTATTTGTTATCTATTTTCCTCATCCTCTCAATTATCTCTCTTTGTTTATCTATCTTCATTTTCCATTTCTATATTTTCACATTTTTATATATTTTTTATCAGTTTCTTTCTCATTATTATCTCTCTCACTTACTCACTCACTCTCTATTTGTTTATTCTCTCCATCTATCTTTTACCTTTCTCTTTTTTATTTCTTTGTCAAAAATTTTCCTTTTTATCCTTGTACGCAGATTTTCCATTCTCTCCCTCCCTCTATTTATAGTATTTTTTCTCTTTTTGTTAGTCTCTTTTTTCTATAACCTTTTGCTTGTTGGCTAAGGTTGATTGAGCATCTCTTATAAGTTACATAGTTTTCATTTACTTGTTCACATGGGGTGCAAGTAGAGAGAATGATCTTTTAGACATATTCATGGATACTATGTATTTGTAGTGTAATCTTCATCCATGAGATAATACATTGTGTGGATAGTTTTGGAGGTTTCGTTTTTCTCTCATGCAAATTTTTCTACAATATATCTTGTATAATCTTATTTGTATGTTTGTTTATTCTTTTGCATATTTTTCACTCATGAATTTTTATGGAAATAGTTTTATATTGATGCAAAGTTTTCTTTAGTATCAAAGCCTAGTTGTTAGGTTGTGGGTGGAGATCACCTTAATATTGTTAACGCTTGGAAGGAGTAGGTTTTTGTGCACAATTAATTCCATGGATTTGTAAGAAAATAATAAAGACATTTTAAAATAGTTCTATATGGAATTTTAAAAATAATTTTTGTAAGGTTGCAAATTTTTATGTATAAGATTATATTTGGTGATAAAAAATTTCAACTATACCTTTTCTAGATGAAGGCTTTTGGGGACCAGGCCTTGGACCGATGACCAACCAAATGGGAGGTTACAACCAACACATGGAGACTAATGCATTGTTCATTAAGGTGGGTGAACGAAAACTATTCATAAGGCCACCAGACTATCGAGGGACAATGAGAACAAAACACATGGTTTATCAGGATTTTCTTAGTAGGAAACATGAAAAATAAAAAATTCTATTGAGTCTTCCCTTGCGGGCTTGAATAAGTAAAATTCTACATACATAAATCCAAATAAATCTAGAGGGAATCACACAATGCAAAATCTAGGGAGTTCATGAGTTAGGCACCATGGCTTATTAACACATAGGGCAGAAAAGGGATAGATTTGCATGGGGTAAAATGATCAGAATGAGCTCAAAAAAATGGAGGTCAGGCTGATTTTTAAGGGAAATTAATGAAATGTTGCATAAAATTCTTTATACCTTAAATACTAGAAATTGGACATTATGCCCATGACATCTAACTCTTTAGATGTTGAAACCTTCACAAATAAACCTTTAATATTTGTACCTTGAAGTCTTAGACCAAACCAAATATTTATAATCTAAATGATTGTTTTGGTGTAGGTCCTATTAGTAGTTTAATTTTTCCATTTTATGATAACTCAAATTGAATTGTATGTATGGTGGAATTGTCATTGAAATTATATGGGGAAGCTCCGTAAGATCTAAAACTCAAAACTATAAACATAATTTACATGTATACATAATGTATTTAAGATTGTATGTATGATGGAATTGTTATTGAAATTATACCGAGAATCTCTCTAAGATTGAAAACTCAAAACTTTAAACATAATTTACATGTACATACATAATGCATAAGATTTGAATGGAGATTTCCATTATATGTAAATATCTAATTGAATATGTATTTTCCTTGGTTGCTAGTATTAGACTATCAATAGTCAAGACTTGAAATAAAAATTTACTTTTAAAGAAGGGTAATTTAGAAAACACTATTGATATTCTTAGCTTCCTATGGACTAAAGTAGAGATGTATATTTGACTTTAAATAAAGATTTAAATGAAAATTAGACATAGCTTAGTAATGGTTAAAGCATGGACTTTGACTTATGGATTCTGGACTCTAGATGAAGGAACATTTACCCTACGCCTAAAATACTTGGACCCAACCATTGTGTTGGAATATTACATTTTAATATATTATATATTAATAATATTAATAATTAAGTGAGGGTTATTTTTATGATAAATTTGCATAGATAATTGTCAGGTCATTTAAAAGGAAGAGGCTTATTAAAAAATAGTACAAGCAAATTTAAAATCCTCTTAGATTCATCATAATATAATGTATATTATTTTGTTTGTGTATCATGGTGTAATCTCGATTTTATGCTCTACCCTTTTTCAAGTTATTATTATAGCCACATAATTTGGAAGAGAAAGATGGATAGATGAAATGTAGGTGGTTGTGTAAGTTAAGTTAGCATGAGGGAATATATGACCTTTGAGGATTCTTCATATTTTTTCAATGTTTTGTAGGGTTTTTTGTCCATATTTGATTTTACTATAGATATTAAAGCTACATGAAATGAATTTGAAGGATTTCATGAATTTATCTTTCCAAATTGTATGTTGAAGAGTTTCACCCATGAATATCTATTGTATTTGATGGTAAAGGCTATTATTCTAGGAAACAATAATTACCAATATGTTGAGCATGTAAATGCCAAAATGGAGAATATAATGTGCTAAAATGCTTTGTTCCTATTTGCGAATGGGAATAAATTGGATTCGTCAAAGTGAATGATTTCATTCATAGTAGTGTCGAAGTTTACATTGCGGATTTATATGTTACATAATATGATTTCCTAGTGGTTGTGCCTACTTAAACTAGACTGCCCTAATTTGATATACTCATATCTCTGTGGATTTGGTTCCCACATATATAAAGCATGGATTCTTTCCAAAATCACTACAAATATAGATTCAATCTACTGCATTAAAACATTAAACCAATTGGTTTGCAACCAAGTGGTGGGTTTGCAACTTTTGTGAAACATACCTTACTCTGTAGTGGATAGCAAGGGATCAATTGTCTATAGATTAAGGATATGATTTGTAAGGTAAGAGAACTAGCTATGCCAACTTCAATATCCTTCTAACATAGTTTATTAAGATTCAAATGAGATATCAAGTAGATAAAGATAACAACTCAACAGAGGAGGCTAGAGGACAAAAGAGGTTGAAAGTTTTTGGAATCTTGAGGTAGCTTCTCACTTGGAGATTGTAGATTTTTTTAGAAGCACCACTACATTTGTGTCTATTCTTGGAGCAAGGGGGCTTGTGATTTTCATTCTATTTATAGATAGTTGATAATGTCTTGATCCTCAAAATTGGTGATTTGCATCAATGGCTAGTTGATAATGTTTCAAATGATAGATCAAGAGGTGTGTATGTGGTTAGTTGAGTATGAATTGATTCACATAAGAAGAAATGTTGTTGCTATAGATAATTGTGTGTCTCAATTCACATAGAGTGATATTTTGTAGATACTTGAATATTTCTTGATTCAAAAGATGAGAGGTGTACTTGTGAATAGTTGAGTAGTTTTTTTATCAAAGGTATTATTCGATGGTAGAGCATCCAATAATGCATCTTGAATGAGGGGAGATTGAGTGGAGGTGTTTCATTAGATTTCTAGATGGGCTACTTTGTTCAATCTATGCAGTGTTCCATCCTTGGTTTAGATTGATGTAACAAGGGCGAGAATGTTAGAATATTATATCTTAGTATAGGATATAGGTTAGACAATATAATGCCCAAAATTTTACACCAAAATATAGTTAAGGACAAGGTACAAATTTCAAATTTTGATCAAAAACATATGCATGATTCACAAAGGCCACTTCCTATCCATGCACTTCATGAAAGCATAACAACGTTTGAGCAATCAATTATAAGAACTTGGTCAAGTAAGCAATTGTTGTGACAATAATGATCGGGTTCAAGTGGAGACACAAAATCCACATCGTCGAGATAGACCTAATTAGTTCAACTAACTAATCAATAACTTGAAACATAATTCAAATTACATATAAAATGATAAAATATATACCGATAGTAATCTCAAAGTAAAAATAAGAGAACAAGACCTAGGGGCTATACCTAGTCCTTGAGGGCTCATCTTTGATAGCCTTGCCTACATATTAGGCAGAGGCTTTGTAGTTCAACAACTTGAGATTACCCAACTCATATTTGATTGACTAGAATTCCCACATTCCACCCAGGTTTAAATCACCATTGTCTCACAATGGTAGTAAATACAAGAATGATGAACAATGATGTCATGCCCACATTTTAATGTGGATCTAACACAAATGTCACCAATTTTTTGTTTAGACATGTTTTTATTGTAGAAATTATGGATGCACAATCATCCTATGAAGCTGTAGCCTTCAAAGGATCTTTTCCAAGAAGAAAATCACCCACACAAAAGTGTTGCAACTTAGGCATGCAAAATGAGATTCTATGATGAGATTGATATAAAATGATTTACAAATGTACAAATTCCTTGTATATATAGGCAAGAGTGAAATGTAGTATGCCTTATGATGCTGACATGTGTCTTGATTTGACAACATGTGAACCCTAACTAACTACTTAGGGTGATGTGAAGATAGGATAAGACTTATAGAAAAGATAACTCATCCTTCTAGAAGGAATCTTTTATCCTAAATACATGTGAATGGGGATGGCGCCATTATAACTAATTGCCTAGTAAAAGTAACCTAGAAATTAATTAAATATTATGCCTAAGTAAACTTATGCTAGTGTAATTTAAATTATTAATTACACCAACACCTTCCATAAGTGCAACTTAGGGAGGAAATGAAAATGAAATGATTATGCAATGATGGGTATCAGCTACATGATGGCCATTTTAGGTACCCTTTTACACATGAAGATGAACTACAACTAATCTCCCACAAACGAAGCAAACGGGAAAACCGAATGGGAAGAAAACCCCTCTCCAAAAAGGAGATGAAATATAGATAAGTGAGGAAGGATGGATGACTCCATGATACCCCCCAACTACACCATCTGTCACAAAGATACAGTACAATCAATAGTCCCCCCATAGGAAGGAATGAGAGAGACTATATAGCCCCCCCACAATATGTGATCACCTACAAAAATGGTAAGTTCCAATAGACAAAACATGATCCAATGTCAACAAACAACTTGTCTCCCCTTCAAAAGAAACAAAACCAAGTAGAAATGCAAGGATGCTTCCCATTTCAAATAGGAATTGAAGGAAGAATGAATATGGATGATGATGGTGTCTTTGAAAGCTACTCATATGTCTCCTTTCCCAAGGAAGATGAAGATGCGACAATCAAATCAAGTGCATTCCCAAAAGGTGACAAACCAAGACTATGTGGAAATTGATCTTGAACAAGATCTAAAGACTGCAATACGATGATACTTCGATTAAAGGAATAGACGGAGAGTGGATTGCCCCCCGAGAATGAAGTGTCCTCAGAACCACTAAAAGAAGTCTGAAGCAAAAAATATGTCCAAACCACAGGTCTCTTGCTAAGAAGAATAAAATCTAATGGTAGATGCTAAAGAAACTCCAACTCCATAATGAAATGGGAGGGAGGAGGCCTCATGTATGAAATCTCTAAAGAGGAATCAAGTGCCTCCAATGTAGTTTTACCAAGATCAGGATCCCCAATCAAGGTCCAACCAAAGGAATGTGGAGACTCAAGAAAATCCTCCAAAATAGAATATGCATAGAGGAGAGATATCCCCTGAATAATTTCTTGGAAAAACCTGTAGAAGTATCCAAGTCTGCAATACTTGAAACAAAGCCATTCTTTGATGTCGTGTTTGGAAAATTGAATATGTCCTAATGAATAGAAATGATGGAAGCTTCAATCAATGACTCTGGACAAAGAATCACTAAAGGTGAAGGTCTATCAATTATATTTTATGGAGAAGAAGGAGCCTTTGAAGAAACCTTGTCAACCTCTTCAAAAGATTCAAAGTATTCCAAACAATCAAACTCCTGCACAACAATATCATCATGGGGTATCTGATCTAAAGAATGAAGAGTTATATGACATTCTAAATCATGATCATCAAGGAATGATGGAGTATTAGGATCTCCATATAGCTCCCAAAGCTTAGTCCAAAGAGTATGAGGACAGTCACAATGATCAATAGTTTTTGACACATCATCAACAACATGCATTGCAATAACCCCTAAAACATCATACTTTCGACAATTCCAAGCAAATTTTTGGATACAATTATCAGGACGAGGAACCAAAGTATACAAATGTGGCAACAATTAAAGTGATTGAAGATGATGTATGATGCAATCTCTCCATTGTCTATAGTTTCCCTTTCCCAACATTATCAGTAAAGGATGACTTGAAAACCCCATAACAAATTATGAAAAATCTCCAAAATAACAAAGATATTGACCTTAAAAATTGAATAGAAACTTCCAAATAGTGATATGCAACTAAAATGATGTCCCTTAATGCAAGAAACCCTTCTTCAAATTTCAGGATGTCCAAGTATTTGACAAAGTGCACCAAATAGAAAAAAAAATGCAAAGCACCTGGAGCTGAAACTGAACAAAAAGAAAGGATTGATAAAAAAACATTGAAATACCTTCTTGATCGATGCCACTGAAATCACCAAATATCGACAATCTGATAGGAAGATATGAGCTTTTGAGTCCAAATTAGGGTTTTTTCTTTAGTTAACTATATCTTTTTATAGTAGCATAATTTTAGAAAATGGAGGGCACCAATGGAAAGTGCACTGAAATACCTTTCTAACGATATCTTGTTTGCTGATTTTTGAGATCATGGTGAAAAGATATGCCCCTCAGAAGATCATTGTCCTATTAGGGCCTAACAGGCTAATTAGGTGCAAAAAATTAGCACCTGGGCAAAAAAAAACACCCCTAGTCCTTGATGTCACTGCAGGCTAAAGTGAGGCAAAAAAGGGCCACTGGAGGAAAAAACATTTGGTCGTGTATGTGACCGCAGTGCATGTAGAGAGGGCTAGAATTGACATGGCAGTGAAGTTGTGGTTAGTGGGAGTAGATCGGTCGATAATGGTCAACATTGGGAGGAAGCATGGGTTGCTAAAGACACCGACAATGAATGTGCTAGCGGGAACACAAGATGCCAGCGATACAGGCGACAACGATTAGTGAAAGGACCCCTAAGTGGTCGACAATGAAGTACTCCTTGCAAAAAATTAATGCAACCGACAAAGCATATTGTTGTAGACTTTGTGATAGTTGGCGAATATAAGATTTGATTTTTAATATTGCCAAACGGAAATTAAAAATCAAAATAATATTTTCAAGTATACACCAACTATGCAGAAATTTATAAATCAAAATGTATGCCGACTGTGAAATATTAATGTCGATGGAGGAAAAATATATGCCGTTGGTTAAAGAAAAAAACCCTATATAAAAGAAGCCTAAATTAATGAAAAATAAGCCTACTAATCTAAAAAAAAATTCCACAAAGTACGATGGATAGGGAAATTAATTTTTTTTGCAGACCGTACAATCCAAATGGTATGAATTTGCAAAACCTAAAAAATATCTCTAATGGCTCCCAAGTTGATATCTCCGATTTTGACGAATGGGCAGGTGATCCTAGGGTTTTGAGGCCTTCTAAGCGCAATGGCGAGGTTAGAGAGAGTCTAATCTACACCAAAAAATTAGCTTGGTCCCTAGGTGGAGCCAACTAGCCTGCAATGAATCTCTCTAGCCCAACTTTCTTGATCTTGAGATGAATCTTCAATGGAAAAGCTTTGATACCATGTAGAAATTATGATGCACAATCATCCTATGAAGTTGCAGCTTCATAGTAGGATAAATCACCCACACGAAAGTGTTGCAACTTAGGCATGCAAATTGAGATTATATTATGAGATTGATATAGAATGATTTACAAATGTACAAATTCCTTGTATATACAAACAAGAGTGAAATGTAGTATGCATTATGATCCTGACATGTGTCTTGATCTAACAACACGTGAATCCTAACTAACTACCTAGGGTGATGTGAAGATAGTATAAGACTTCTAGAAAAAAAACTCATCCTTATAGAAGGAATATTTTATCCTAAATACATTTGAAGGGGGATGGCCCTATTATAACTAATTGCCTAGTAAATGCAACCTAGGAATTAATTAAATATTATGCCTAAGTAAACTTATGCTACTGTAATTTAAATAATTAATTACACCAACATTTATTTGACAGTCTCCTTTAAACTCTTAAATGTGTCATAAAGTAGTAGCAATGATAAGAGGGTCCCCCCCAAAATGATTTATCACAACTTAATTCCTAGTACTTGATTTAAGATGCAGTTATAATCCTAACTTGAATAAACTGATTTAAGTGTAGTATATTTGTCCCCAAATAATTTATTTGAAATTTATGTGTATGGAAAGTTAGAAACTCGATGATAATAACACTCATATATACCCTTTTGTTACACTTAGAAATATATTGATAACATTACTATGTTTTATCTGCATTCCTCAATGATAAGAGATTTTTCCTTCCCAATTTAATTAGATAAGAACTCGTAGATGTACATGCAATATTTTTATTTATAGTAGCCTTGCTAACACTAAATTAATTATCTTACTTAGTATTCGAATTGTGTACCACTTGGTTTTGATGTACTCCTTATAATATAGGATTAGTGAGAGAGACTATTTTGGGTGAGTTAACAATAATAATGTGAATTTAATATTTATTAGTGAACAAATTAATTGATCTAACTTATAAGAATGTGGACTGCTCTAACACTACCCTTTAGTATTAGTAGGATCCATACATTGTCAATTTCATTTTTACAATAAAAATGAAGTTTCTTCATAATAAAGACTTATTTAACAAACATATATGGATAAAATACATGTCAAGATCAAGATCATATATTCAACACTACACAATATTGAACAAACATATATGTTTAAAATACATGTCAAGATCAAGATCATATATTCAACACTACACACTTAATTTTTTTGCCACAATTTAAAACCTAATTTTATCAACTCTGATCACAAATGTGTCATATAGAGTTCCTTATTGGAGCTCAAGCCTCCTCGAAATAATCTCCCCCAAGTTCTTTACACAATTCCCTTAGGTCTTAACCAATAACCACAAGTCTTAAAATCATTGTTACGTCTTAGATGTATAGTGCTTTATAATTGAAAGAATAAATATAGAGGAAGAGAATACATAATGTATATAAATCCTTATGTATATTAAAAAAATAGTTGACCACTATGATTGATAGGGACACTCCTCCTCAATGACAACTTCTTGAGGCCCTAGCATTGTTTAGAATGTAGATAGTTTTACATTTCATAAAGGTTTCATAAATCCGGTTGCTAAGTTTCAAGCCTAATACTTCATGGCTATTAGTGGCTACTAGAGTTAAGCTTGGGTTTCCACAACCATAACATGGAATATAAGTACCATTTGACCTTCAATATTGATATTGCTTGAGAGTAATTTAATCATTGAGAACTTTTTTTTAAAAGTACACATAGATTTTAACATGCATTGTCCTTTGATGCATAAATAGAGTCTTGGCAAGAGAAATGCAACTCTGGATATTACAAAATAAAATAATACTCTCATTTGTACTGATAGAACACAAAATCACACACACAACTTGAACAATTTCTCAGATCACAAACTTCATTCAATTTTTTAATATGTACCCAAACATTTTATGAATTTGATTAATTTGGAATGAAATTAGCATAGATGAACACTGAATTAATTCTAATTCTTCCTAAACAATATAAATCCAATTTCATTCATATTCCAATCACAACAAATCTAGAAGACAAATAAATTTACTAACTACATCGTATGCACACCCCAAGCCTCTATATTTCACATTTTCCTCCTCTTCGAGCTAGAATCGCCCACTTTACTTTAACTATAATTTATTTATGACTTTCAACTGTCTTTTCTCCTTTAACCTACAAGCTCGGCCCATCCCCTCATCTTCTTCCTGTTAAGGTGTGGCTGGGTGTTTACTTCTTCTTTATTTCTCTTGCACTTGTGATGCAATTCAAACTCTTTACCCACTTTATTTGCATTTTATCTGAAACTCAACTTTCATCGTCTCATCCTAGTGCCATGTCTCAACTATTTCTTTATTTCCTATGCTAAACTCTTTTCCCTTCACGTTGGAGTCTCCTCCCCTTTCATTCCCAAAAACCACATCCTAAATGCTACCTCAGAATCAGCCTTTCCTGTCTTCAACAATCGATTCTCCTTTGTTCACTAATGCCAACACCTTCCTCTACTTTTTCGTCAACCCTTCTCCACTAATTCACTACTTTCTTCTTTTCTCTAGAACTGCTTCTTTTTAAAACAAAAAAAATGTTTTCCTCCTTATTCACCAAAAAACTCATTTCTTTTGTCCACACGTTGATTACCTTTTTTTCCACCATTATAATTATCTTCCAATTAGCAAGATCAATAAGAATGAACCAATCAACATCATGTTGCCTCACAAAATGGCCACCTATCATGGGTTACTAGGAAAAAGGTAAAAATGGAAAAGCAATAAACAAACCAAAAATTTTGAGCCAAAACTGATGAGGTTTGATGCCCCTACATCAGGCTCCCCAATGGACAAAACATATTCTCCCGCGCATGAGGGAATTAGTTCTAGAAAGTATTTTTATGTTCTTTTCTTCTGTGTCTTCCAACATCGCTCTGGAACAACAACCATGTTTTCAAGTTGTTTTCATTTGTTTGTCATTTTCTTTTTTGTATCTTCTCCTTCGTATGCATTTTACATCCATAAGACTCCAAACCTCCAACTCACATTCATATGTATCATTTTTATCTTCTTTCTTTAAACTCTTGCCATCAATAATTTCATGCAAAGATTCAAAAGCAGCATTCCTAAAATCATCAAAAAAAAATTGCTTACTATTTACCTTACATGTGCGCTCCTCAAGATTCTTCGAAGTTGTTCCTGAAGATAGGTCAATCTTCTTTTCCTTTTCCATAGCAGTAGCTTCATTATCATTAGTTTCCAACTTCATATTTGTATCTTTTGCTGTCCCATTTGTCTTCATACCTTCATTAGCGAGCTTCTCCATCGACTCTTGTCCTATCACTAAAAATTATGCCCACAAATCTTCTATACTTGTTGCACCTTCTTCAAATTCCTTTTTTGTAATTTCTTCACCATTCATTTCTTTGCCTTCCATATCTACTTCTTTGTTTTATTCTTCATTCTTCAATCTTTCATCACACCTTGCTTTTCACTCTCACTTTTCATTGCTTTTTCTCAGTGAGAACTTTCTTCACCTCTTCTGGTGCACATTGTTCACTTGGAAACAATAGAATCTAAACCTCTTTCATCTACTCTTTTCAAGGCAGCCATATTCTACCCTCTTCTTTTCTTCTACAACTATAGCATGGATTTGAGCCTTTGTTATTGGGAAGTATTTCTGCACATGAAAACCTTCAAGAAAATTCCCACTTCAATCCTTAAGCCTCTTCCTTTCTCTAAGAAGCCTCTTTTTTCTTCCTTCCCAAAAAATCCTTTCAAAGATCTTACACAACTTTTTTTATATTTTGGACTCTAAGGAAGTTGAACTGTTTCAAGATCAGGTGGTTACAACAACTGAAATGATCTATAGGGTAGAAAATCTAATTCAAATAGAAAACTTCACAAAGTCTAGTTCATTTCTCATATGTTGCAAATAGTCAACTTAGTTAGAAAACTTTGCATATTTGGTTCACTATTGGGTTCTCGCAAATGTCTATTTCGTTTTCAGGTTCCTACAAATGTTTGGTTTTATATCAAGTACTCACAAATAGTTAGTTAAATTACATAGAGAAGCCCAACAATTTGAACTTTGCTATCATGATTGTATTAGCTTGAATTACATAGAGAAGCCCAACACTTTGAACTTTCCTAACATCATGATTGCATTAGTTTTCCAATATCTAGTGTCCATCCAAATAGTAATATAAGAACAGATTCAGTTGGCAAGTTCTATTGGGAAAACTTACACTCCATACTTGGGTGATGTCATGATTACTTCATCTTCATCATTTTTTGTGGAAGTTCCTTTTCTTACTGAACTGAAACTTTTAAATAGTGCACTTATCTAGTTCAATTACATTCATCTGCAACCATACAATGCTGACATCATCATGTCAAAACTGTTCAACTGAACAAGTTGATTAACTTTTTAAATGTTTAGTTCACTTGAGTTTACCTACAAGCTCCAATCACATATAATATTTTTGAAAAATTAGATGGGAAAGAAGTTCCTACAAGCCAGTTGGTTACAAGGTTCCCGCAAATGCCAATTGCACATGAAATTCCTAAAAAGTCAAATGGGCAAGGAATTTATATAAAGCTAGTTGGCCATGAGATTCTCATAAAATGTAAAAAGCAGATTCAATACAAGTTATGTTGGAAAATACTATAGAACCAATTGAAAATGAGCTAGTTTAGTAGCAAATCTCCACAAAAGTCTAGTAGCAGACCAAAAACTTGCATGAGCATAACTTAGTCAAATATTTCCCAATTTTCATTGACCAAAGTGTTTTTGAAAATCCTCTTGAAGGAAAAACCCAAAAAAGAAATTGCACAACCCAAAATTGAATCAAAATTGAACTAAAATTGAAAACAAACCAAAAATGTTTCTTGTTGATGTTGGATTGCCTGTGGACCTGAATGCTCCTGCATCATAAACCCTTTCACTTGAAACTATAAAATGTTTTTTTCTTATGAAAATTTGAACTTGAGTTGAATTTATATGTAAAATATCGAGCAAAACCCTTTTATTTGAAAGTGTTTCTATTAAAACCCTTTTAGTTGAAAGTGTTTCGGTTAAAACTCTTTTGCACAAAATTATATGTGGCTACTTCTATGGTAATTTAACCCTTCTTTTTGGGAAAATTAAAAAAAAGTTCACTTAAACTCTGAATTTTTCCAACTAGGGGTACATTCATGAAAATTTAAAAATACCATTTTGTAGAGTTCAGAGTCTTGAATCCAATTTTTTTTTATATATTTTGAGTGGTTTTATTGTGATTTTTTAAAATTTATTTTAAGTAGGTTTTTATAATGAAACATGAGGCTGATTATATTTAAAAAGAAAAAAAATATTAAAAAATATTTAATTTTTAATTTTTTTTAAAAAAATATATAGTGCACTAGTGGAGAGAATCCTCCCCAAAAGGGTATATTTTTTTTTAAATGATAAAGAAATTAGACAAAAGTTGATGTCCCATGAAAACTATGACGTTATGGTAAAGTTTGACTTTAAAATGTTATTATAAAAAAATATTCATCAATTTTTTTTCATGCACTAGATATTGAAGTTAGATATTTGAGGGAAAAAATCAAATTATATATATATATATATATTTGTAATGTCCCATGGACCTCATTTTTTTTTGAAATTTTCAGCAATTCTATTTGTGGTCTTATATTTATAAAAAAATTATCAAACCAAAATTTCAAAATATAAAAAATACAATCATAAACTTTTTCAAGAGTTCTTAAAGGCCACTTTTATGTGGTCGAATTTGAAAAATTGTATTTGTAACTAAGGAAAAAATTTAGGTTAGCATGAAAACAAATGCACAAACAAAACCCTAGCTAAACAATGAAGTACAATGGAGTAAAAATTCATAAAAAAAAGGAAAAGCTTCACCAAACAACCTTCATGCCTTCCATGATTGACCTGCATTGCCCTTCTCCATTTGCTACAAAATGATGTTTTCCCTCAAATTTTGATGAGCAACTATTGACCTATGATAAAGCCCTAAGCAAATATTGAAGGATTCTATTCAAAAGTTGCAATGTACTCATAAATTGCAAGTATGCCAACAAGAAGTCAAGAGGTATGAAGTGTGACAAATAAGGTTGAAAATTCTTTTTTATAGAAAGTTAATTTTGGATGAATGGCCAAGATTGTCAATTGAGAGATGTCCAAGATCAAAGGCTGAAATTAAATGTGACAATCAACAATTAGGGTTAGGGAAAATTTTGAAATGAAGAGTTGAAATCAATGGACATGAATCCATGTGACAAGAGGATATTGAACACAGAAAAAGAGACTAGAAAATCAAATAATAATTTAAAATTATTTGATTTATGAGGTAGAGTTGACCTTTTGAATTAAAAATTAATTTAATTCAAAAGTGGTGGGGTCATGTGAAGGTAAATAATTATTTCAAATTATTTACTTAGTGGGAAAGTGAGAATGGGAATTTAAATAAATAATTTAAGGTTAGAAGAAAAATCAATAAGATAATTAAATAATTAATAATTATTATTTAATTATGAAGAAAATGAATAAGGTGGACAATAATTAAATAAATCATAGGAATTTATTTAATTATAAGAAGACATAAGAAATTAATGGCATATTTAAATAAATAAATAAATAAAAAGGAAATAGTTAGGAATTATGACATTATTACATAATTAAATAATTTTTAAGTATGTGAGGAGGATGTTTGACATAGAAAAATGTGGTTTGCAGGTCTAGGCCATTTTTATGTGTCTACATTTTGCCCCTCTTTTTCATATTACAATTTATCACATTGTGACAAAGAAAACAAGTCAAAAATATACCCCAGTAAAAAATATGATGGGGAAGAATGACAAGGAGGTAGCGGTATGCCCCCTCGAGAGGACAATTGGGTTCAAAGAACACGAGTATGCTCTTGAAATGGACGAGGAGACTAGAAGATGAAGGGAAAAAGCATAGGAGTAAAAATAGACAAGGATGACAAAGATGCAGACTAGAAGAAATGTTAGAAGGGAAAAGATGAATGGTAGGATGAGAAAGAAACCTTCAATATTTTTCCAAAGTACTAATAGGTGTTGAATTAATCATCATTGGGTGTTAAAATGACACAAATGGACAACAAATACCATGGTATGACATAGACCAAGGTGTGCAAGGTCATCCACTTGCAAAATAGACAGTTGCAAACAAGGAATGTCCTAACTCGTACTAAGGGCTAAGTTGCCCCAGTCTTTTTGTCAAGACACACCAAAGACAACAATCAAGAGAAAACAAATAGGTCATGAGACATCATCGCACCTCTAAATCCTTCATGGGACATCCTCGAGGTAGCTAGTAACATGACCAAGAGATGTAAAACAAGAAAAAGATAAGACAAAATAGACCAGTAAAATTAACAACCATTCAATGTGTTTGCCAATATTTGTTTGTCAAAGGTTGATTGCTTGACAGTTTGACAATTTGATAGTTTTGACGGTTGGATGGTGCCTATCGTTAGGAAGGACACATCCTGAAAAGGAAAATGACATTTTGATGAGCTCCAAGTCTAAGGAAGACACATCTTGGAGGGGACCATAGAGTGACGAGATTGACATTGTTTTGGCAATTTGACTAATTTTGACATGATGACCGATTGGAGTATGTTGTATGTTGGTTCACGATTTAAATGTTGAGGTTTCAAATGGCTATCTTGTGTCCACGTGTGACCATGTCTAACTTATTAATTGATTGACGTGATGAATGTTGACTTTGTTTTGGGATTTTTGAGAGTTATTTGGATGTTTTTGTGTTTTTTGGATATTTTAATTTTTTTAAAATTTATGATGTTTATGAATTTTTTGGGTTTTTCACATGTTTTGATATTTTTGTCTTTTTTTGAAATGTTTTGATTTTTTTCATTTTGAAATGTTTTGATTTTTTTTGTCTTTTTGAAATGTTTTGAGAGGATTGAGACAAATGCATGTGAATGATGCCTATGCACAAGAATCCAAGGACAAACGTGATTGTGCTCCTAGTCAAGCTGAATACCAATTGATAGGTGATGATGATGATGTTGTTTGATGTTGGAAAGACACATCCCGAAACAATGCGAGAATGGCGATAATATGACCAAATGATCAAGGTTTGCAGCAGGGATAGGAGCAAAGCCAAGGAATGTTTTGGATGATGTGCTAGGATGCATAGCAAGATTGTAGGGATTAGACTCGTTGCATTTGGAATGACGTCTTTTCAAGATTGAATGGGATGATGGAGTATCCTTAGATTGTTTGACAAGGGAAAAACAAGATGGGCGACATACATGAAAGAATGATAGGTGCATTGGTAAAAGATAGGAGACATGAGACTAGAGGAATGATCTTCAAGGACTATGTCGCATAGGAATAATTAGTTTTATCGAATATATGGGTCTACATAATGTTATGAAGGTAATGACGTGATGTTTCATGAATAGTATGTGACCAAAGGATAGACATGTCAAGAGTTTTCCCAAAGCATGATTTATATTTGTACCCCAATCCTTATCAAGATAAAATTAGGCAGGAAAAACAGATGGAAATGTCAGGGCTTAGTGGTGCAGGGGAACCCTTGCAACATTATTTCTCCATTTTTCTTAATATGGAATCCTTTCTTTGTAATAGGATGGGAAGGAGTCATTTGTATCTCTTTAGGCTATTATAAATATCATTAAAGTCCAAAAAGTGCAAAAATGTAAACAAGGTATAAAGTTGTCAACAATTATTAACAAAGTTACATAATTATGTAAAGGTGGTTGAAGAATCATTTGAGTCACAAGGAGTTAGAAGTTGGTTAGAAACTGAAAATACATCTTATAATTCATTTAAAAAGGCCTATGAACTCCTTTTGTACTCGTTGGTGGTTGAATCTTTGAAGGAAATAATGAAAAACTATTTTTTTTTGCACATTCTCCAGAAAATACATTGTTTTCAGGCGTGTATACAACCTGTACGGACTTGAAAACGTGCATGCATGTTCTTGAAAGTTGGTATTGTCAATCACCTTCCCATTGAATCTTGTTTCATGCATTTTAGTTAAGATTTGTGGAAGATATGTTCATTTTCCTCAAAACTGTCTAAAACCCTTGTTAGGGTAAATTGTGAGAGAACAAATTGAGTTTCTCCATATTTACTTGGTGGAATTTCTTGATTTTTTGTGGGATAATTCTTAGATGCATATTATTTTGTGTTCTAATGGTTTTGGATAAAAAAGACAAGGTTTAGGTGTGGAAAATTGAAGCCAAAGGCTGCTACAATCTAGAAAATACATAATTTTCTGTAACAATCATATTGCAGCGACTTGTACGGTCATGTACGACCTGATAATGGCATTAAACCTCTGGAATTTGATAGCCACATGAATTATCTTTTATTTTCTTCAAGTCTCATAGATTTTCGTGGAGAATTGAATAAGATATGGCCATTTTTGTGAAGAAAGTTTGTTCAGAAAACGTTTTTCAGAATTTGTAGACAAAAAATATGTTGGTATGACCTTGTACGGAATAGTATTGACCTGAAACCTAGATGAATGGAAAGAGAATGGTGTTGCAACAAAAATTTCTTTTTGTTAGAAAAATTGGTGATGCCTTTTGAGTGGTCAAACAAGACCATTTCTAAAAACTGTCATTTTCTGTATGAGTTCCTATCACTGCAGCAAGTTTGTTGAAATCAGTTATATGCATTGTCTATATTTTGTTGATCATGTGTGGCTTTTTTCATGACATATACATCATTCCAAATATGTTTTCAAGTTGTTGAGTGTTTGAACCCTTGCCTCTGCATCACTTAGATGGATAGATGGAAATGTCATGAGGAAGGCATGGGAGATGAGACGACTTGCCCCCAAGTGTAAAATTCCACATAGATAATTTCTCTTACACATGATGCATATTTTCTAGGTTTTCATCATGGTACATATCCAAAGCGCCATAAGAATGGTTTTCACTATTGGATGAAATTTTTCTCTTTACTATTTTTTTTTTGTATTTTTGATATTTTTGGATGACTTTGATATTTTAGTTGATCACTGAATGTTCTAAATCCATAGAGGGTGTTGATGTAGAAATTGGTGTCATGATATGCCAATAATGACCTTTATGAAGTAGTTGCCTTGTCAAGATCATAGCACTTGTATACAATTGATTGATGTCATTGTGATCTTTTTTTATACTAATTGGCCTTATCAGAATACACACATTGTGATAGAGTTCCATGAGAGTCCTTATGATAAAGAGTTGTTGCCAAGATGCGATGAATTTGAGAGGTATGTGTTTTAGACTTTAGGTGCGATGTAGGATTGTGATTGATGATGGTAGATGTGGAAGGGTTGTTTGGACATTTGGATGAATCATTTTTTATTTTCCAAGCTTGGGATGTTGGATGGGGGAGTTTGGAATTTTGATTAGGATAGTGTTTGGAACCAACACTTTGATATGCCTTGCTTGATGACCGTTTTGAAGGAGGTGGACATTTATTATATGTGGGAGTCCTCTTTTCTTGTGGCTCCACATTTTGATTGACTTTTGGATTTGGCATATTTTCTTTGCTTGATCCATTTTTCTTTGGGATCCATTTTAACTTCATTTGTCCACTTGGATTTTTGTTTAATTCAATGGCCTTTGACATTTGATTTTGAACTTTTGATTTGTAAGAATTTTGTTTTTGTTGGTTCCAAATGGAAAGTTTATTCATGTTGGAATGATGGTTTATGTTGTGGATGGAAGGAGTGTTGGCAACAACCTTACAACAAGGATTACTCATGGCCCCCATTTTAATGTTTGTATCAAATAAAGTTTCCCCCAATATAGAGAAGGTATTAGATTCTTTGATTGAGGAATAGCCAAGACCTTGATGTCTAGGATTTTCTTAAAAGTGTATTGGTTCTCGAATGCCTTGCTAATGTATGCCTAGTCCTTTTCCTTGATATTGCACGCTCTGACAAATTCTGTTTGCGATGGGGTATTTTTCATTTTGGAAGCAAGATGTAATCCCATCATTGTGTATGTGGAGATCATTACTCAGTATTTTCTCATTTGCAAGAAAGCCTGCTCTGACAAAGATAGATGATCCTAGTTGATAAGATGTTGTTGCTTCATTGACATGGGGTATATATTTCTGGTTGATATCTTTGGTATGATTTTGTGAGATGTTAGATTTAGACGATTCTATTGGTGCTTCCAAGTTGATGTCAAAACCATCTTTATGGTCATTGTCATAGAGTCTACCAAATTCAGCTATAGCCTAATCATTTGCAAACATGTCCAGAGTAGAAGACTCTTGTTCTAGAGGAAGATCATTGATATGTCCAAAAGAGGCAAGTGTCTCATTTTGGGAAATGGATGCATTGGGAGTTTGGGTAGGATTATCCTCAAATGTTTGATCATGAATGGCATAAAGGTCTATGAGCATATTGTTTTGGGTTTCTTGATCAATGGTAGTGTCTTGGTCAAAGATGGGATTGTCTTGGACAACATGATTGGGAATGGAATCTTTGTCAAGGATATGTGTATTTTTAATGCTATGATTATCTAGAAGGACTTCTTGAATGGATTTAAGGATGGGGTCATGGGATGGACTACCTTGATCTTAACATGAAGGTGAAGTTATGATGTCATGCCTTGGGTTTTCATCTTGACATATATCCTCAAATTTAGGAAATGGAATGTGACTTTGGACAAGGATAGAATTTGCATGACTAAAGGTATGTTGGGACGAAGTGGTTTTGAAAGGATTATTGGATGAAGGACTAGGATAGGATGTGGAGACTTGGAAGGGGTTAGTGTATGAAGGACTAGGATAGGACATGGAGGCTTGGAAGGGATTAGTTAATGGTTGATTTCCCTTGTCAAAGTTAGGATAAGGGTGATAAATGGATGTTTGTTGTGTATAAATGGTATGGCTTGTGTTAGTGAGTCTTGATAGTGAGGGTAGATAGTTGAATGACTAGGTCTTATGGATTGTTCGTAGGAAGGGCATTGGTATTTGGATTGGATGAATTGTCTTTTGAAGTCTATGACTTCTTGGTATTGACCATTGTGAAGTAATTGGTATTCAAATTTACTAGCAAGAATATCAAGGTGAATTGAAGACATGATAGTGAAGTCTAGAGAATGACAATGCAAAGGTATGACTTAATCCTAAGGTATGCAACCTAAACTATGTTGTTTTTTTTGGGTGGCAGGTAGTTGCGGTTTATGACAGTTAGTTGCATTGCAATAAGGCAGATGTGTTGTTTCAGGCAACAACTGTGTTGCAAAAAAGCAAATGCATTGTTTAAGGAAAAAATTGCATTGCAAAAAAGAAAATGTGTTGTTTAAGGAAGCAATTGTGTTGCAAAAAAAAGTGTTGTTTCAGGCAACAATTACATTGCAAAAAAGAAAATGTGTTGTTTAAGGTAGTAATTGCATTGCAATTTAAACAAGGTTTGGTTTTCTTGCAATTTTGACAAATTTTTGAAGTTGTTCTAGTTTGAATGTGAATTTATAGATTTGTAAAAGGTGTCTTATATGTTTATTGATTCAAAAAACACTTGGAAAACACATGATTTTTTCTTGAAATGTTGAAATCAAGCACATTGAAGACAAGCACAACATTATGGATGCTAAGGACTATATTCACTAGATTCCCACTTGGATTTCTCTAGCTGTACTTATTCTTAGCAGGTGACTTAGAAACTTGGCCACACTGGCTCCCCTCCACGACACTCACTTCTTGGGTCAACCAAGCTTTGAGTTCTCGTGAATCTCCCATGAAAAATTGTTCACCTCTATTAAGAACTGCGAGAACATGGCATGGCTTGGCAACGACCATTGTTGCACCAACAAATAGAAAGGGATTTTGGAAACTACACAAAAGGTTATTAGTTTGGGCACCCATTTAGCTGGCTATGCATGAGGCAAGATAAACTTGTCTACATAAAAAATTTGCACCTATAATGCTAAGTTTTCCATTAGCAATCACATTTGTATACTGGTCAGGAGTAGCTTGGTTTTTAGCTTTGTTGTCAGTTTGAGTTGCCTTGGGGTGAGTACTTTTTCCCACCAAGGAAGGCCTAATTCCTAGATTCAATAACAATTTCTCTTTCACCCAAGATCACACAAGTGTGCAAGGGGAGAGGATACTTTTATTATTGAATCGGGGTTACACAAAAGTGAAAACAAGATTTTTCATTTTAATGTCCAAATTGAAATATGTGGGTGGTAAAGTAACAGCCTCTAGGTGTTTTTGTTTCTCTAGATCATAGCAAAGTGCAAGAGAATTTCATACACACCAAAAGGTTCTCACTACACCACAAAACACCACAAAACACATCAAACACTTGTTCATTTTATCCTAAGCTTATTGCAAGACAAGCAAAGTTCATTTTAAGCCAATGCTGTGAAAATGCATGTAAATTTTAGCCTTGATGAGTTTCAATGAAAGTTGTGTTCATTTTAATCCCATGAGTGAATGCATGTTCATTTTAAGCCATGAAATGTGAATGCAAGTTGTTGTTTGTTTGTTTGTTTTCTTTTAGGATTGAAAAAGAGTTATAAAATCATCAACAAACAAAGGTTAGCATCTCCTTCCAGCTTGCCACATGCTGCCGACAACATATTAGTAACCCAAAAAGAACTAACCTAATGAAACTAAAAAGAGAAATCTGGAAAATACTATCAAAAACTAAAAGCAAACCTTTACCAAGCAAATGCATTGTTCTACCTGTCAGATGCATAGCAACAACAGATGCGTCATTTGGACCAGCAGATGTGTTGACATAGTTCGATTGAGTCATTCGAGCTAGTAGATGTGTCTCAAAACTATGAATGCATCATTCCCCAATGCAGATGTGTCGTGACGCATCAAATCCGGCTCAAAAATTTATGATTGCAACATTTTGTACCTATACCTACAAAAACTGATGAAAAACCATACAAAAATCTACAAAAAAAGTGTTTTCATGTTGGGTTCACCAATGTAACTAAGGAAAAAAATTAGGTTAGCATGAAAACAAATGCACAAACCAAACCCTAGCTAAACAATGAAGTATTATGGAGTAAAAATGCATAAAAACAAAGGAAAAGCTTCACCAAACAACCTTCATGCCCTCCATAATTGAACTTCATTGCCTTTCTCCATTTGTTGCAAAATGATGTTTGCCCTCAAATTTTGATGAGCAACTATTGACCTATGACATATCCCTAAGCAAATATTGAAGGATTTTATTCAAAAACTGCAATGTACTAAAAAATTGCAAGTATGAAGTATGCCAACAAGAAGTCAAAAGGTATGAAGTGTATGAAGTGTGACAAATGAGGTTGAAATTTCCTTTTCATAGAAAATTCAATTTTGGATGAATGGCCAGGATTTTCAGTTGAGAGATGCCCTAAGATCAAAGGTTGAAATTAAATGTGACAACCAACAATTAGGGTTAGGGAAAAATTTGAAATGAATGGTTGAGATTCGATTTTAGAAAAATAAAATCAATGGATAGGAATGCATGTGACAAGAGGATATTGGGCACGAAAAAAGAGATTGCTAGCAAATCAAATAATAATTTAAAATTATGTTATTTATGAGGAAAAGTTGACCTTTTGAATTAAAAATTAATTTAATTCAAAAGTGGTGGGGTCATGTGACAGTAAATAATTATTTCAAATTATTTACTTAGTGGGAAAGTGAGAATGGGAATTTAAATAAATAATTTAAGGTTAGAAGAAAAATCAATAAGATAATCAAATAATTAATAATAATTATTTAATTATGAAGAAAATGGATAAGGTGGACAATAATTAAATAAATCATAGGAATTTATTTAATTATAAGAAGACATAAGGAATTAATGATGTATTTAAATAAATAAATAAATTTTATTTATTTAAATAATTAGGAGGAAATAGTTAGGAATTATGACATTATTACATAATTAAATAATTTAATTATGTGAGGAGGATGTTTGACATAGAAAAATGTGGTTTGCGGGTCTAGGCCATTTTTTATGTGCCTACAATATTTGTGTTGGTCATTTCTTTTATAAAAGTGTGACATAGGTTTGTACTTTTTCCTTGAAGGTTTTGGTTACTTGTTCAAGTTGTTTATTAATCCCATGTCAAGGGGATTTGCATTCTAATTTTTATCAACAACTTGTGAATGGTCATTTTGTTGTCAACTCTTTTCTCACTCTCTATGAGGAAGAAGTTAACATCAAACATGCTCTTCAATTCCTACAGGTTTTTTGTCAAGCTTTTGATTCGAACGTCCACCAACACAAGAACTTATGTTACAAACAAATCCTTTCTTTCCAAGTTGGCTTGGATTGATCATTTTAATTGGAAATGGATTGATCACATGGAGATATTCTAGCTTTTGGGAATACCCTTTGCTTTCCATGTCACTCCTTTACAACTTTGGTAGGTTGTTATTGTGAAAATTGAGAAGAAGCTTCGGTATTAGATTACCAAGCCTCTTTCACTAGCTAGAAAATTCCAAATTTTCTCCAAGATTTTTGTGTCCACTCATGTTTACTACTCCTCATGTTGGGTCTCTTTCAAGGCTTCTTACTTGAAGGTTGAAAAGATATATAAATATTTTCTTTGGGATTCTAACAATGGGTATCAAGGCTTCCATCATGTGGCCTAGGATTGTTTTTTCCTCCCTCATGAGGTTGAAGGCTTGGGATTAATTTTCATTCATCATCAAGGAATTACCTTGTTTTTTAAATAGATAATTAGAGTTCTCCATAATAATGAAGCCTCGAATATACTTGTTCATAATTGCATTAGCACAAGCACTCCTCAAAATTCTTTAGCCTAGAAAGGCCTGGACTTTGGCACTCTTCTCACCATGAGTAAACCAATTTCTATTCAAGGAACTTTGGTTATCAAAAGAATTTGGAAATCTTGGAAAAACTTTAAACATTGGCTTTGTTGGGTTGTAGATGATTTTCATAATGGTTTATCCATTAACCAATACTATATTTGATGGATCTTAGTTCTAAGTTCTCAAGGGAGACCATTGGCTCTCCTACCTTGGAATCATGCCTTGAAAATTTTCAAATGTGGATCAATAATTATACCATATTTCATTTATTGAACCACCAAGAATTTTCTTTCCTAACCCAACTTCAAATTGTATTATAGGTTCTCTAATCAAGACTAGGAGACTTACCAAATGGTTATTGATTCCATTCCTCTACAAATGTGTAACAAGATCAATGTGTGATGCCTCAAACCTTGGTGGAAGGACTAGAAGTGGTTTCTAGACACTCCCTTTTGGAATTATAAGCCCTCTAAAGGTTATTCTTGGTTGTCTCCAGACTTGCATATGGTGGATCAACTCAATCTTCACCGACAACTACAATCCTCTAACAAGATATGGAAAAAAAGATTTCAAGGCATTTGATCTACTATGCTGGAGCCCAAGTTGGCTCACTTTGCTTGGTGCTTATTACACCAATGCCTTCCTTTGGGGACTTTTCTAGCTCACATGGGAATTTTGAATCCTAATTGTTCTTTATATAGTCAAATTGAGTCTCTTAAGTATCTTTTCTAGTTTTGTTCTTGGGCTTAAGAAGCTTGGAATAGGATTCATGATTTCTTTAGGCCTTTCAAGCCTACCACCTTCTCATGGCACATGATTTTACTTGGGGACTAGCCTTGCATCCCACACAAGTGTACCTAGATTTGGTATGCTTTCAAGGTGTAAATTATCTTCAGTATTTGGAAAGAGGGGAATACTACTCTTTTTTCTCATAGTGTTGTCAATAAAAAATTTTCTTTGTATAATAAAACAATAATTTTCTCTCACGTTCTTATGAAAATTCAAGTGCAAGATAGCAAGGTTGCACTTGAATTTGCACATCTCAAGAGCTATTGGACCACTAGGGTAATGACACATGCATTGTTTCTTAGGTTCCTCCAACTTCATCTCCTCTTGAAGGCACCAACATGGACGCAACCACTCTTTCAAGTGTGATAGCCATAGATATTATGGTTCTCACTCTCGTGGTCATGTGCCTAAAAATATTCAAGGTATATTTCCTATGGATGATGGCCTCAAACTTCATGTCTTCCATCTCTAAGGTGGGAATTTGGCTGGCCCAACATTGACAATTTCTCCCGTGTTGCTCACCATCTCTTTGGTTTGCACTCAATAGCATCCTAAGGAGAATGAAGAAGATGTTGCTACTCTCACTAGTTTGGATTTGATAGATGATGCCATCCTCAGTAATGTTTGAGTGAAGCTTGATGATCATGACCCTCCTCCTCCACCTGCTATAGCCATGACAACTTTATTATGTTTTTGGGCTTGACCCTTTTGTAATAGTTCTTTTGTTAGACTTGTGGATGTGTTGTATACCATCCTCATTTCTTTAGGAATATTGTTTTATATTTTATTTTTTAAATTAATAAAATTTAAATACAAAATATTCATAAAAAATCTAAATTTTTAATCTAAATTAAAAAATTAGTTAATTTACTATTGTTTTAGTTAAGTCTTGAATCTATAGTAGGTATGCTATCATTCTTGGAATTAGTTGAACTTACAATTATTTTTTGAATATATGTATTTATGTATACATATATACAACATATTTATACATATGGACATATATACACACACACACACACATATGTACATATATATATGCATATATTTATGTATACATATACATATATATTGGATGAATGCAAATGAAACAAATGAAATATCATAAAAAATTAAGACAAATTCAACACTAAAATCAATCACATGCAAACCTTTGATTGAGTTGAGTTTAAAGTATATATTTAGGTGTCTACATATGTATTTATGTATGTATGTATGTATGTATGTATGTATATATATATATATTTATATATATAAATACACATATATATGTATTTATATATGTATACACACATATCTATATGTATGCATACATACATACATATCTATATGTATGTATACATACATACATATCTATATGTATACATACATAAATACATACATATATACATACATACACACATACATACATATGTATGTATGTATGTATGTATGTATGCATACACATATATGTATGTATGTGCGTATACATACATACATGTATGTGTATATACTTACATACATATATGTATGCATGCATGCTTGTATATGTATATATACGCACATACACATATGCATATATACATTGTGAAGGGAACACAATCTATTGAGAGGCGGGGTTGAATTAGTAGATCAAATCTATATAAAACTCTTAACTTCAACACATATAACTAAACATGAAGTTACTTGAATCTTCATTATTGCTAATCAAGCAATAATCATGAACACACATTCACATAAGAGAACACCATATATATGGAAACACAAGATGGGAAAAACCATGGTGAGAATAGCTACTTGGATCTATTGTCCAAATCCAACCTCACAAAACAATAATTTAATAAAGGAATTTACAATATGAAGTAAGCACCAACCCATTGGAGACACCAATCCCCAAATGTATTTGTAGACACCAACCTACTAGAGACGCCAATCCCCAATACAATGATCTAAGCACAAACTCTATGAGAAGAACACCAGTCCAACATAAATATAATGATAAAGGTTGTAAACCTTCAATGTTGATTACACAACTTACAATGAGTCTAAAGATTCAAACACTCTATAAGATCTTCTGATAATGGTACACAATAATTGAGATGCTTCAAATTGAATAACTCATGCTCACACAATAATCTCCTTGTATATTCACTCACCAGCTTTTCTTTAATTACACTTTACATTGTGCATTCGTGCAACTGATGATTATTTACAAGACATTAAATAAGCATTACTCCATGTTGGCCAAGGGTCTAGAATTAACCAAGATGACATGAGGTGGACCTAAATTCAAATTACATGAAACATGTAATAGGTCGGTCCTAAATCATATTTTTTTCCCACAAAAAGAACATGATGTCACACACTTCCACATGTACCTTGACTAGGTCCTATCTTATACCCACACACTAATTTTGAATGTCACACACTACTAGCCATTATTGCATATTTCTTAAACACCAACTAGTTGAAAAACACGCACCAAGAGCCTTCTATCACTTAAAACTTCTTGCATGCTAAACATATCCTCCAAAAACTCTAGAATATGATAGAACATGTGTAGGCATACTCTCCATTCAAATTGCAGAGCCAAACTCACCTTCAGAAGAAATACTTAACATGATTGTATTGCTAGAGAAATCTCTCTACCTTGAGAAACTTAACTAAAAAAATTTGGATTAGACTTATGGATCACTTTTTTCAACACGAACAAATGTAGATTGATACTACAAAAAATCCTTAACTTCTTTTATCAATATAGCTAGCAATATATACTTCCTCAACTCAAAATGATATGACAATAAAATTACCAACACAAAAGGTATGATAGTACAACTTCATTTAATTCTCATTGATCTCCTAAAAATATTCCTTTGACAACAATGAACTTCTTTGACAACCATAAACTCCTTTGACATCAATGAAAAGCTTTGTTCAACAATCTCCCCCTTTGTCATTGATGGCAAATAGCAAAATATTGGCCACACACAAAGACTTGAATTTGTGTCCAGATCAGGAACCCAGATCATTTTGAGTTCGAGTTCTCCCCACCAAGTTTCCATTTCTCCCCTTAGAGGATATAGCATTTTGAGTTCCACTTATCCCCCTTTGACATAAATGACAAAGGCCAACACTACCTCTTTGCTTTTCAACACTCTGCTCAATCTAGAAACTTATTTCCCAGATAGACTCCCCCCTAAGTCCATACCAAACTATTTTTGCACAAACATTCAGTAAGACCACCAAGCCTTCTTGTGGTAGGGATACCAAGCTCCCCATCAACATGTACTTCCTCTTGATTCAAGAAGAGGGAACACCAACTCCCATATTCTTCTGAATAAACTCAAAAGTTTCCTTAGGAGGTGGTTTTGTTAAAATATATGCTACTTATTCCTTAGTTTCAACATACTCCAACTTCACCTCCTTTTCTGCAACCTTCTCCATCAAAAAATGATACTTGATTGCAATATGTTTTGTCCTTGAATGCATTTATAGATTCTTTAAGACATTTATAGCACTAGTATTATCACAAAGAATAGAATTAGGTTCATCAAACTCAATCTTCGTCTCCTTCAGATTCTACTTCATCCATAGTACTTGAGCGCACCATGAAGTTGTTGCAATGTATTTTTCTTCTACTATAGATAAGGAAACTGTATCATGCTTCTTACTTAACCAAGACACAAGACAAAATTCATTGCAAATTTTAGATATATGAATATTCTCTTTACTACTTTGACACAAGTTTCCTTTGATTTCACTTGAAATATAGCCACCATTTGAACAACTTGCATTATGTCTAGCTTGGATGCAGTCACATACAATAAACTACCAATCATAGCTATATACAAAGTCTAGTCTGCTGGAGTAGATTCATCACTCTTATTGAGCTTACATCTTGTAGCCATAGGTGTACCTACAAGTTTACATTCTTCCATCTTGAACTTACTCAACATTTCCTTTATATGCTTGTTTTGAGAAATAAATATGCCTTTGTTTGATTGGGAAATTTGTAAACGAAGGAAGAAAGAAAATTCACCAAGCATTGAAATTTCAAACTCACTCTGCATTGTATTCTCAAACTCCTTGCACATGTCATCACTATATCCTCCAAAGATAATGCCATCAACATCGACAACAACAATCAACAACTTATCACCTTCTATTTTTATGTGCAAATTACTATTTACAGTGCCTCTTTAGAACCCCTATTGCTGCAGATATTTGTCCAACCTGGAGTACCAAGCTCTAGGAGCTTGTTTAAGTCCATAAAGAGCCTTCTTCAATCTGCATTCAAAATCTAGATTATCTGAGCATTGAAAACCTTTCAATTGCTTGATGTAAACTTCCTCTTCTAAGTGCCCATTCAGGAATGCAGACTTCACATCCATCTGATACACCTTTAAATTATTGAATGTGGAAAGAGCCAAAAACATTCTATTTTCTTCCAATCTTGCTATTGGAGAAAATGTCTCTTCAAATTCGATTCCTTCAACCTGAGCATGCCCTTTACACACAAATATGGATTTGTTTTGGATTACTTCTCCATATTCATTTAGATTGTTTTTGAAATCCCACTTAGTACCAATGACATTCCTTCCTTTAGGTCTTGGGACCAATTCCCAAGTTTTATTTTTCTTAATCCGATTCAACTCTTCCTCCATGGATTTTATCCAACCTTTCTCTTTGCTTGCTTTTGTATAAGATTTTGGTTCATTTTTTGACAGCAATGCAAAATGTACTTTTTCATTTGCTCTTCCAATTTCTCTCTGGGTTCATACACCACTATTATTGTCTCCTATAATCTTATTTTCAGAATGATTTTTCTGTACATACCTTGTTGGAATCTTTGTAGTAGTGTTCTCAGAATTGAAACTTTTGAGTCTTCATCATTGTTGTGGATTGAATCTTCATCATCTTCCATTTCTAGAATGTTGATAGATTGAATTGTATCGACTCTCACATTTGTACTTTTCACAATCCTCTCCAGCCTCTTATTGTAGCACCTATATGCTTTTATTTTCATATAATACTCAAGGAAAATACCTTCAATATTGGATCTAGAATCAAACATACCCAAGTTTTATTCATCCCTTTTGAAAGCATTTGCTTTCGAATATCCTAAGATGTCTGATTGAAGCTAGTTTCCCTCTCCATAGCTCATATGGTGTTTTATCAAACTTAGGTATAATTTGAGCTCTATTCAAAATATAAACTACAATTTGAACTACTCTCCAATACATATCTGGTAGGGGAATACGTGTTACTAACGACATAATTAAATAAATAAGATTTATTTAATTAATCAGGAAGATTAATGATAATTAGGGCATAATTAAATAAATAATATTTATGTAATTAGTTAGAAAGACTAAATTAGGACATAATTAAATACATAAGATTTATTTAATTAGTTAGGAAGAGTGAATTTAAATGAATTAATTAAATAATTCTTAACCATGAAACCAATCTGCATCCAAGAAAGAGTGCACCATCACTTGTACATTTTCTATCATTAGTTTAACCTACCCAATCTGCATTTGTATAAGCACATAGTGTTAAATCAATATCCCTGGGATACCATAAGCCATAATCTAGAGTGTCATTTAAATATATAAATATCCTTTTGACAACTGCAACATGTGTTTCTTTAGGATCTTCTTGAAATCTAGCCACAAGACAAACTATTTGGTCTAGTAGCAGTTAAATACAACAGTCCACCAATCATTGATTTGTATTTTGTCTGATCAACCTTAGAAGAATCATCATCCTTACTCAATTTACATCTAGTTACCATAGGAGTGGATACCGGTTTAGAACCATCCATCCCGAATTTCTTCAACATTTATTTTGTATACTTTGATTGTGAAATAAAAATTACTTTGTTTTTTTGATTGATTTATCCAACACTCAAGAGATTATGTCTCAAACCCTTAACATAGTAGACACCATCGATATTATGCTTTCCATCAAAACTAATTGAACCTATCCTACAGATCTTAGCACCAGAATCATCTCCAAAATTAACTAAGTTTCCATCATATTTCTCAAGTTTAACAAACTTACTTTTGTCACCAGTCATGTGATTTGAATAACCACTATCAACAACCTAGTAGTTCTCTTATGACTTAGCATGAAGAGTAGAGATCATAGTACCTTCAAATTTCTCCAGAGCACTTTCCTTCACACATCTTTTAGTGTTAACAGTAGTAGATTCATATTTTAAAGCTAGGAACAAGCATTCATTATCATTAAAATCTCCATAATCAAACTCATCATCATAAATTCCAACATCTTCATTGAAATAATATACTATTTTTATCATCTTTCCTTTATTTTATTTATCTTGTCTATATTAGTTTCTTTCAGCTCTTTTAGGACATCTTGAAGCATAATGACCTATTCCTCCACAACTAAAACATTTGAATGGTAATTTACCTAGATACTTACCGGAGCCCTTTTTCATTCTTCTTACAAAATTTGCTTCCACTTCATCAAGATTTTCTTCATCTGGATCTTCCACTTTTGTAGCCTTGAATGTTGTTTATGTCTTTGTTCCATTTTTCAACCCAAGCTTTCTCATTTCAAATGAAGTTAGAGTACCAATCAACTGATCTTTAGTATAAGTATTATAATTCACAATTTCCTCTATAACAGATACCTTTTCACTATATATTAGGGAGAGTTTTGAGTACCTTCTTCACTATCCTGGATTCATCTACTTGTGCATCAAGTCCTCTCATTCCACCTACCATCTCATCTACTCTCTACATGTAGGATTTGATGTTCTCATCTTCGCCCATTGGCAGGACCTCAAATTGTGCCTCCAAATTCAACATTTTTTTTTGTTTAACCTTTTCATCTCCTTCATACATATTTTCCAGCTTATCCCAGACCTCTTTAGCAGTATTCAAATTCATAACTTTAATTATTTCAGAATGTGAAAGACTATTTATAATTATAAATATTTCCTTGTTGTTGATTTCATGCACTTTGATCTCATTAGTAGTACTTGGACCATTTGCAGGAGGAACATACTGGTTTTGAATAGACTTCTTGATCTCATATTCATAGTATGCTAGATATCCTTCCATCTTCATTTTCTAGAATGCGTAATCAGTGCCATCAAACCTAGGACACTCAATAGTGATCTTTCTATCCATCCCAAAACTTCCTCAATCAATTAAGATCTTCTCCAAGGAACCTCTCTCTGATACCAATTGTTGAGCAAGGAAACTGAGAGGGGGGTGAATTAGTTGTAGCAATTTTAACCTTTAAAACTCTTCACCAGAAGTTAGATAAATAAGCATTCATAAAACCCTTACTTTGTTAATGTGTTTAATAATTAAAGCGCAAAAACAAAAATTGAAAGTAATAAAACCATGCACACAATAACACCAGATTTACATGGAAATCCCAATGAGGGAAAAACCACTGTGAGGATTAGCTCACAATATAAAGAATTCTAAAATTGAATACAAAAGCTCACTGCCAAAAAGGCTCACTGCCAAGATAGGACTCACTGTCCAATGAGGGCTCACTACCACAAATTTACAAAGAAGATAGAAGAGGATTGTTATAGAGAGAAAACTATCTCAATGCAAAGGAGATTCCACCATAATTCGCTCACACACTTACATACTTTCTTGAAAGATAGAACACACCTTTAGCTCACTACCTTCAGGAACTCAACGCTTGAAATTCACACTGATTTTCTCAAACTCGCATCACACACACATATCTCATATCTCTTTTGCATCTATCTTTCACCTATCTTGTCTTTCACCAACATTTCAATTTGTACTTATACTATCTTCAACCTTGAAACTATTCCAAGGTTGACCATATACAATTTGTATTTACAAATTTAAATTAGGTCAGTGCCAAAACATTTTACAATGGAATTAGAATGAGGGCGGCCCAAACACATACTTAATGATGACCTAAATAATTCCCAACATGCTTCACCACACTTCCATAAATTTTGCAAGTAGTGTTTAACACAAGGTCGACCAATACCCATGCAAAACATATAAAACAATTAAGCACACACATATTTAACGTGATCCAATCATTTCAGACAACAAACTTCACTTGAACACGATCATATCAACTTATTCTCATAATCACAAGTCCTGAAACCAAAATTTAGAGAAATTTGGAGCAATTACATTTCTCCCAGACCAAAACTAGACACATTGAAATGCATAGTTCACATACTGGTGAAAATATCGTGCACTATACAATGGTCTAGAAGCCCAAATTTTGGATATAGTAACTACCAACAATCATGAACAACATGTCAGAATCGTACAAGCATAGAAGCAATATGGATCACATCCGGGTGGAGCATACATTGAATACCTGCAAACCTTCTTTATTACAATTATGTCAATATCCTCAATATTAACAACCAAAAACTAACTTCCTTGACATCAATGACAACAACAACCAGTTGGTAACTAGTTGAAATCAATGACAATGCCTTCATACTTGCAACAAATTGCTTTGTAGGATCGAAGACCCATGTCATCTTCACATCTTGGTGGAGCTCCCTCTTTCACATCAAGGTATGTCAGATCGAAGGTATGCTTCCTCTATGATTTTGGTATATTTTCTTCAACCTCTTTCTACTTTATATCACATATGCATTGACACATATGCTCGCTAAAGTGGGGGAAAATGTAATGGCATAAATTTGTACCCCATACAAATTCCCATCAATTTACCCTCATTTTAGCCAACTACAAGTTCGATAATACAAAAACCCATCGCATTTGCCTCAATTTTTCCACATGTCCTCATCATTTTGTGTCTGTGAGGGAATTTCTATCAGGGATGCCCATGTGTCATGTATATTTCTATGTGTTGCACTTCCTTCCTGATAAAATTCCTATGGTAGGGAACGTAAAGGCATTATGATTCTCTGTCAATTGCAAATGTAGCGTCCCTCTTCGAATCTTGATCGTTGGGAACAACCTTTTTGTCTCCAAATTATCCTTTTGAATCTCATTCTTGAACTCTCTCAAGAAATATCTTCATTCTATCAATTATCTAGCTCATTTTATCACTCCTTGCTTCTCCATCACTCTCTCTTTCTTCCATCAGCTTCATACTTCACTCCTACACTGTCTTGTTGCTCCTATTCCATTGTTATTGCAGGTTGCCATAGCTCTACTCCATTCACATGGTGATATTGTACTTCTTCCTCTATTAGCTTCACGAGCTTGTAGAAAGGAAGGTGATATTGTGTCTATTTTCTTATTTGAATTATCTTACTTTTAGAATAGCATCTAGATTGTTCTTTGCTCTCTACTATCTTGTGTTTATTCTTTCTATTTCTTTATCGCTTTTCTACACCTTGTGGTCTATTGGTTGTCCATGGAGGTGGGAACACCAAAATGGGGGTTTGATTGAGGCAAACCTCAAAACACAACCCCAACATTTTTTTGTTACTATGTGTGTAGGTACAATCCAATCATGAGGAGTTTGCTAGAGAACTGAACCTTCAATGAGTTGGAATTCTTCTTCTTTATTCTTCATCATTTTGATATTAGAATAGTTTATATTTATTAGTTATAGTATTTTTCTTGTTGTATTTTGTATTTCTATACATTTCTATTAAGCTATTAAACTAAAACTTTCAGATTGTCAATAGACTCTGTGTGTTTTAGTTTGCAACTTGAGCCTCTATTCGTACAAGATGCAACATGTGTCAGAGACTCCAATGTGGTGTGCTAAAGTCCAAACCACGTGTTTCCATCCTTCGGGAAAGAGAAAGTTGATCTAAAATCTAAGACCTTTTTGGTCCGCTCACTCACTTTTAGTAAACCTCTATCATAAAGCACATGGAAAACAGAGTCCTATTTTCCCTTCCTTTTCAACTTATTAGCTAGTCTGAGGTACTTTAGGGTAGTTCACTTTGTTTAGACTCTTTGGTGTCTTAGAGACTTGGGAGTAGAAAATCCCCCTTCTCTACACATGTGGGTGTTTGAATTAAACTTATGTGGGTGTTTAAATTAAACATATCATAAAAAATGTAAAGTGCACACCACAAACATAACAAGTTCAGTCTAACAAGGCAACAAGAAAGAAAAGTACTACATCCCTTCTTCTACTATCAGACTACTCATTATCGGATAAGGGACACTCCTCAGGATCCTCATCTGAGTCCATAATTGTCTTCATAGAAGCGGAAGGTTGTATACAATGGCTTTCCTTCTCTTCCTTAAACAAAACAGGTGCATTAGGTCCACACCCAAACAACCACTCCTGAGTAATAGATGGCTTCTTCACTTTAACTGGATGTCCTGATTCTACAATCTTTTTCCCTTTTCCCATTTTGAACCAAGAGAGAGCCTGAGCCAAGGTCTCGTCATCAGATTCACAAGGTGGAGGTTCAGGTGTGGATTTTTCTTTGATGACCACACTTTTCTGACCAACTCGAGGTTCTTGTTGCTCTACATGTTCATCCTCATGAGAACTCAGAAAGGAAGTGTTCTATCAGATAGCCCTACGACCACCACCACGTCCTCGACCATGACCTCTACCTTGACATCTAGGCATGGTCCTACACAACACCATATAGTACAAGTCTCAAATATAAGGCAAGAACAAGGAAAGGGAAAGAACAAATCTCAAGATTCTAAGTACTATATCCATGACTAATATAAATATTCTTCACATACGCTTATCCTAAAGTTCCCTGAGTCTACTTCCTCATATACACTCACCAAGTAAGTATCCTACATCCTTGGAGAGGAATCACAATATGACACATGGCTGACATTGAAAACAATAAAAAATAAATAATTTAGCCACTAAAGTCATAAATAAACCTTAAATGAAATTCAATTTCAACATTAAAGTAAGAAATGTGTGCAATGTCAACATTAAATCAAGTGTAACCACAAGGGTTACAAATAAATAAGATCGCAAAGTGTGGCTAAACCATCACAATCAAATATAAACAAGGTGTCGACCTTCACAATCAACATATGATCATCAATAATTACAAAGAAAATCCGCAATCTTCAAAATTGTACAATACAACACTGTGTGACTAAACACTAGCCACCTAACGAGGAAGAAGGGAACTTTTTTAGGCTATAACACTTAGTCTTCATGCAGTTTGGAATGATCACTCACATGTCTTAGCTACAAGACGTAAAGAACAACATGATAACACAAACTATAGAGTCTAACACCTAGGACAACGTAATAGGCTTACAATTATCCAGAGTACCTAGTGTTAGAACCTTTGCTCTGATACCATCTGTAATGCCCCGCCAGGAAATCCAAAGGACAAAGCATAAAATAACGAATTATCTGAATAATTTTTTTTTAAGTCATTTGATTTAAACATACGTCTTAAGGATTCCAAGATGACGTTACCTAAACATTATAATTAAGAACATCACATTAAATTACTAAGGTCATAAAACACCAGTGCATAACATATACAAGAGTGATCCACTTCCATAAGCTTAAAAAATCAAGATATTTATATATACAGATTACATCCAGTGAGATTCTCATTAATCTCTATACATCATAATGATGTTACAAAGAGTACACTCATAAACATGAGATAAATATACATTAAGGGTATAGATCTCCTCATATCAAATATCCACATCCGAACATGTTCAACGCCCACTGTCACAATCATCGAAGTAACAAGAACCAACTACAAGTATAATGCCATCTGTAAGAGTATCCAATGAAGGTGTAGCACGGTTTCCACCCAACCGCGTGGAACCCGAAGGTCCACTCCCTTCATGCTAGGAGATAGTGACAGGTCCAGAAGACAATCAAACACACAACAAAGAACATAAATTACATTACATGGATGACTACACATAATGACATGAAAAAATCTAAAATTATAAGATCACAAGTAAACTACAATATATTTCAGGACAGAGTGTCATCACATAGTTGTTCTAAGTTACCCTGGTGAATCTTCCTAGACTATCAGCCCTCATCTAGAGTTACCCTAGTAGTCTCTACCGATTCCCGACCCTTAGACAATCACATGTGGAATCAAAATACCTTTCAAGAAGACAAGGTAAATGACTAAGCCATTCCAAGCCTTCTCGACCTACCCTTAATCTAAATGAGCATTAAGGCACTAGGTGAGGCATTCTGACTATCTTAATTATTCAATGAACCCCAGGCTTAATTATTAAAGTTTTCACTGAATTAGAAGAAACCCATGATAGGTTACCCTGACAACCTCTTAGGGCTCCGACCCCTACCGTAAGCCACTCTTCCTAGAAACATGACGCAACATCCAAATACTAAGGACTGCCAACATGCATATAATATAATACCATAACAAAGCATATCTCATTCATAGACCAATCATGGAACAATTTAATAGACCACAAGGTGACAAATAACTTTTGCATAGAAAGTCCCAAAATAGAACAACAAGGTATTAATACAACAATGAAGAATCATTAAAAGTTCATACCTTAATACTCAAGCCTCTAGAAACTTAACAGCCCACAAATCACAAAATTATAAGCCATATTCTTTTCAAACAAAATTCTAAGAGATATTTACTCATAAGAAGAGAACATCTTGACCACTTCTATATATTATTATCAAATATATAATATCCCACGTTTATAACCATGAGCTAAAAATATAATAAATAATGCTTAAACATAAAGAAATATTTTACATCTTTTCTCTTAACAAAATAAATCTAAAATCTTCCAAGATTATCAATATAATAAATTTCATGATATATTCTATTCATCTTATATAAGAACCATTCAAATTTGAAACTTACTATAACTTCATCCAAAGAGTTGAATATTTTAGTCAAATCTCTTTAATATGTTTAAACAAAACTATTGTCTAATGCCTCTTTACACATATATGGTTATCAACACTTTTAAAACAAGACCAAATAAAGATAATCTACTTTACCATTAAATGTCCCACTAATTTAATTCCAACAAAGAAAATGGAATACATCTATAATTCACTCTTTAAGAAGAATATTATTAATTCTTTAAATTTATAGAATCATCAAAATTGAGTAATATATATATATATATATATATATAATTATAAATTAAATTGAAAGCTTCTGTTCTAAACTCTAAACTGACTACATTCCATGCAATTAGAATAGTTTAAGAAAATATCCGAACTCTATATTTAAAAGATTTAATCAAAGCTGCATTATTTCATAAATAAAGTCGACATACAATTATCTTCAAAATAAGGTTGATATAAATCTATAGCTTCATAATGGTTTGATACAATCTAAGGCTCACTAAAGTTCCACTGAAATAAACTAATAGTTCTAACTATCAACAGAAGTACATGAACAAGAGGACTTCATGTCATGCTAATTTATAAAGCAAGAATTCCGCACAAATTATATAAATCAAAAATTACTTAGAACACACAAAACGTCAGATTATTGGGCACACACAGAAGATTACGCCATGCTCAAGGGGATACGCCATTGAGAAATAGAGATGATTAAATATGTTTTAATGAAAACTTTAGATAATGAAATAAATCATGCAATCGGTGGTTAAGTACAATTAACACAAACTATAGGAGTAGAAGAATATACGCCATGCAAGGAAGTTATCTTTTATGTTCAAGTGCCTCAGCTATGACAGGTAAACAATGGAATCAAGAAAATTATTTAAATCTCAGCAACATTCTATTTTCTAGCGCTGCAACTAAGAGAGGATAAAAACACAAACTCAGTTTACGGAGATATTCATGCAACAATTACTGCTTCAGTTAATGAAAACATAGGACTCACTACACTCTAACTTTATATCTATATTGCTTTGAATTTGCATGCATACAAAGAGGGCTAGCTTTGTATTGACAATAATTATATAAAGAGTGACTTTTTTAGCCACTGAGAAAACATGACGCCGAACTAAAAGTTACAGGGATAACATTTATCATCAAAAAATATATATAAAAGAGAATTTTCAGACTATTCCATGCACAATAGAAATGAAACAATAAAACTCAAGGAAAATTAGATGTCTAAATAAAATCAAGAAAAATCTAATGTCAAGTTGAGACATACGTTAAACAACAAAGTTGATTAAAGGCTTAAGGCTCAAAAAGATTATCGTTGATTGCTTGGAATTCTCAACATTCATTTTTTTTTTTTTATAATGAAGGCACCTAATATTAATGAATGTGTCGATCTGCCTAAAGGGGTTGGAGTTCAACCTGTTAGTTTAATAACTTGAGAACTTTACAATCTATAGAGAATACTGAATATGTCCAACTTCATACAGGGTGACGCCTTCTACTAGCAATTTAACTTCCTTTAATACCAATCTCACTTCTATCTTATAGATTGCAATTGGGATAAGAATATATGGCAAGTTAATGGCAATATTGCCAAATTCTGATGTTCACTTAATGCCAATAATACAAATTCCTATGTATATACTAATAATAGGAATTTTACTCCAAATAACTCGACTCAAACAATTTTCCCACTTCCTAATTCCACTATGCCTAAACATTGCAACTGAAGGAATTAAGGGATCTAACTCATTCAGATGCATTACCATATCTGACACCATGGTTCCATCTCATTTATTCGCCACCAAAAGTGTTATGAGCTAACAAGGTGAAGGGAAATCTTATAAAGTTAATTTCAGCAACTGCTGCAACCGTGAAAAAAAAATGTTAAAGGAACCAGAAGGATAACTAAATTCCTACAGCCTCTTTATGTACAAGCATTGCAATTGTGAGAAGTTGCGAATAGAATCAGGAGGCTTATTCAAATCGAAACTCTATACCATGTTCAAGTGTTGCCGCTGTGACAGGCAGCGAATGGAATCATGGAAGTTATCTAATTATATACACCCTTCTATGTTTGGGTGTTGCAACAAGAACAAAAGTCACTTGAGAATTTGACGCCGACTAATCAGAATTGAACTTATACATCAAAAGATATAAAGAGACTATAGTAACATTAGTTACAAGGCGGTACATGCAAGGTTGATTTTATACACAACATGGTTCCAAAACTGAGAAATATGATCCAAGACAAAAAAGGACATTGATATTTCCAAGGCAACCATAAAATCAAGGAAATCGAAAGAAAATAATAGAAGATAAAATAAAATGTATTATCTCATCAAACATCGTTTCCAACATATCTATTTCACATGGCCTAGATTGCATGAAGGAAGTAATAAAAGCTTAATAACTAGCGTAGTCTACAAAACAAATCCAATATATCCTCAATCAAATATTTCAAAATGGCGAACTGGCTAGTTTCAACGCCCACCCAACAGCTAATCAAAATTTAGAAAGACAAAAAAACAATAATATGTTGGCGTTCATAAAGCCTGCAATTATCTTCTGCTGACCATTTTTAAAAGAGTTGTCTATAGACAATTTCCAACGCTACTTCACATCAAAACATAAGTAAAGAAGGAAAATAAAATGTTGATTGGCGTAAGCAAGAAACCAACCATCTCCCGTTTTCTGATTTTAACTTATCAAACCAAAGAAACGTAGCTAAAGAAGGTTTTTTTTAAAAAAATTCAAATATTCCACTAATAATTTCCTTATTGTGCATACAAGTTTGATCTACTAAATTAACAAATAACAACAATTCTATGTTTATCTTTAAGAATTAAAAACTCTTCTAATTGTTGCCTCTCTTGCAATGTGCAGATTAGATAAGTAAATTCTTTCCCACAAAGTTTACTCAAGAACTTGCAAGAAATATAAAAGAAGAAAACCTGATAATACTTGATAGCTAAGGTGAATCAAATTATGAAGCTTTTGTCAAACTTGCTCAAACAATGGCTATTTGACGAAGAAACCCAAAACAAGCCTACCCAATATTACTTTTGCAATCAAGATTGAAATGAAAACTTTTCTTGAACAATTGTCATGCAAAATTTTTTCCTAAAAGCTATTGTCATGTAAATTCTTCCAGAAAATTGTCGTGCAAAAATTTTCCTCAAAGCTGTAATTTCCGTGAAAATTATCGTGCAAAAAAACTCTTCCCGAGAAAAAATGTCGTGAATGAAATTGCAACCCCTAAAAGATTTTAATGCAATTAATTACCTCAAGTTACAAAACTTAACTGATTGTAATAATGCATTCCCAAAAATTGCTCAATCAGTTACAATTATTAAATATCTAAGATATTTTCCCTCAAGTCATGTTTTCAGATATTTTAACTTTTTGAAAATAAACTCTTTTAAATTATTTGTTTTTCACAAGATTAACATTCACCTTTAAATAATTACTTGTTTAATTTATTTTCAATAAATCAAACCTTAATTATAAATATTTAATCAAATATCTAAACAAATAATCCATTTAACTAAATTAAATAATAACTAATTTCCAACTAAAATAACACAAACAAAATCAATACGACAAGGCAAAACAAGAAACGACAACAGGTGACAATTGGATACTCGTTCAATAAAGAACGATGGCTAAACGAGGACCAAACATTATCTCCGAATCAACATGATTTTATTGGATTAGGGTACGCTCAGACCTAACAAGTAGGTGGAGCTGATACCCGATACCTGTATCTGCATAAAACATCACCTGTTAAACATATCATCATATATTGAAAAACACACCGTGAAGAAGAATCGCAGCGCAACATGATACTCACAAGTGAGTAGTGCTACGATGTCTTCTTCACCAAGACTGACAAGTATCATTATATCATAATTATAAATCACATCATGATAACCACATTAAAACTCAGAAACAACATATCCAAAACACACACGCATCCACCACAATGTCTTCATACGAGCTTAACCAGATAATCTTGATATTCAATAAATCATCCACAAGATTTAACAACTAACATAACATTAGTGTTGTAACTAGAAGAAATACAATATAGTATCCAAAACAACAAACAACTAGCAAAAGAACACAAGCAATCATATACACATAGTAGCAATTGGAGGGGTACTACAGTTGACCTTTGATATAATAATAGAGTGTTGATGTGGTGGTAGAAGTTTTAATTACAATTCTATGTGTTAAGAGTTATATTTTTTGAAATAAGTATTCTACGGGCACACAAATTATTGAAAAGATAATGTAGCTCATAAGGTACATAGGAAGCAACAAAATATACAAAGGAGAGGAATGGTGAGAGGTAGAGATTGAAGTGAAAAATTATATTTTACAAAGAAATAAGATAGGTCTATAATGTAAGCTAGAAAAAATGTGGGTTATGAGAGCATGCTGGTAATTTACACAGCTAAAAAGAGAGTACAAGAACAATTACATGTGTTTAGGGTCTAGAGCCAAGGAAGAAAGATGCAAGCTATTTGTATTGTGAATGTAAGACCGATCCCTATGTGACCATTAATATTTTTATATTCTTTGACATGTGTTTTATCATGGGCTGAATAAAGTAGATGCATGGTGTGATTTGTAGTTGGGTTGGTGTATCAACCATATTTGTAAATCATATGGGTTAATTCTTCTTTGAACTTATTGTTGTCAAATAGATTGCACCCGAATGCTTAAATAGTTAAATTTAGTAATCTATTGAAACATGGAATGATCCTCAGGCCTGTGGGTTGCCTAATCTTGAGGATCAATCTCTAGAGAGGGTTGATTCCTTGATGAAAACCTCCTAAAACTAACTTGGCTGGAAAAGAGATATAAAGCTTGCTTGAATTGAAATCCTAAAGCTATAGGAGGTGATTGCACCAAAATTAAGTGATTCTATTCACTATCCTAAATCAATAATCAGCTACAATAAAGTCCTAAATCTATGTCACAATTCAATTAAGATCATGAAATTCACCAATATTTCACATGTAGGTTTGAAGTTTCAATGTTTGTAAGAGGAAAACTAGATTTTCACAGATACAAATGACTGAAATCTTTGTTAAACACAACATGCAAACTGAATTATAACATGAAATCTTCTTGTTTTTTAAAGCATCAATGAGACAAAACAAAGGATTCAAGATAAAATCACAGTGTTTAAATCAAATCATTCATATGAAAATAAAACTCAAGAAAGTATTGGGAAGGAAACACTATATTGAATATAAACTCTATTACAATGCTTGAATAAAAAGCTGAGTTGCAATGCCTCACTGCTCTATGTGTAAGCAGGAAAAAAGAACTCCAATGAAAAAGATAAACTTTTTCAATATATAAAATGAGAATGCACTTCAAAGTGCATGAAAATGCAAATGAAAGTCAATTTCAGTGAGAAATTGATAATCCTAAGGTGAAATCTGAGCAAAAGCAACAATCCCTAAAAATAAGGTTCAAACTCATGCAAAAATGAGTGAACTCAGTCTCGAACTTGCAGTCATAAAGCATGCAACTGATCTGTAACTCAAACTGAACTGGAAATCTCTGAATGTGAGCCAAAACATGCAAAAATCCTCCTTGCTTTAAACAATTCACCCATGATAACTTAAAGTCCATTCTTGCATGATAAATCTTCAATTAAGTATGATATGAAATTGAAGTAGAGTGCTAATAATCTCCATGATTTGTATGACTAACTCGTCCTCTAATTAGATCTACTCAAGTACTGCATGGATCTCTAATTAACTCATCATCACATGATGTCTTTTATTTGCATGTAAATATAGTTAATTAATTAAATGATTTATAATGTATCATTTAATCAATTAACCTACATTGAGAATACAAAAAAAAAAAAAGTATAATATTGAGGCATAATGTCAAATCATAAGTCTTAATTCTCATCTCACGAGCCTTCTTACATTATACTTAGCATATTTCTAATATGCGTTCACTATTTCCAAAAATATTAGTCGACCATCATGTGTATTGGAATTTTTTTGATAATAGTTGACCATAATGATAAAAGCAATATTGACTTAAGAGTCAAAGCAGCCACGGGAAAAAATAAGACATAATGATTTTTGTTAAAATCATGGGAAAAATCAAAGTCATTCCACTTTGGTCAAGCAAATAATATCAAACCCTAAAAGATCATTTCATTCACACTTGACTTGGAGAAGCTTCATGAAGAAGTTGGCCGCCACTGCTGGGTAGGGTTTTTGAGAATTTCCTTGATGCTGGAGCTCAAAATTTCACCATATTTTGCTATTTCTGGGCCGAATCCTACTGATCTTCATAGGGTAAGTTCTTTAGTTTACAATCTAGAGGTACCTTGACTCCATTACATTGCATTTTCTAAGGCTTACAGGCCACTACCATGAGAAATCTCTAACGCATCTTCTTTTCATTTTTATGTTGCTATTGAGTTTCCAGCAAGCTCGCCATGAATGATAGGGCTTTAAGCCTTTTGAGACTCATTCTACAGGAGGAACTCACGGCTTCACTTGTATCTTCTGACATAGAATATTGTGGTAAGCTTTAAAATAATATACCTCTTTTCTGCCATTGATTTTTTGAGTGTTCTTCATACCTATATGAGATTGAAACTCTTGTAGTTGAGACTGATACAAAATCATGTATATTTATGACTCTGGCTGCCACTATAAATAGTGATTCGCCTTCTGGGTATTCATGTTTCACTGTATTCTGCATTTTTGGAGTAAAACCCTTACATGGGTAAGAAGAAACCTGCATTTTTTCCACCATAAAAACATTTCTGAGCAAGAATCATTATATGAATGCTATAACAGCCGCCATGGTGGGTAATATTTTGATATTCTTGGCAGGATTTTGCATAACTTCTGGGTATTTTCTCATGCCTATTTTGTTCTCTATATAGACACCTCCTTGTAAACTTTGCAATCTCCGTACTACTTCTTGCATTTGCTATAGAAATCTCCTTGATGACTAAAAACTTAGAGAAAGAACAAGGGTACCACAGTGAATAGATTGTATCAAAATTAAAACTAACATCACATTGTGAGGTACTCCTTTCAAGGTTACTATATAGTTGTTAGCCACCATTCAAATAGGCTATTGCCTTACAGATTTTACTGCCATTGTGAGCATACTTATAACATATCCTAATTTATAATTGAACTAATTGGATGCAAGCATAGTACTGATTTCTTTACCATTTATTGATTCTTGCTTAAATGATTGCTCTATTTATGCTTGACCATTCACTATCTTGCTTTGAAACTGGAGTATACATTATGAACTATAACATTTTTTATCTCTCTTTATTCCTTCCAAGGTCTTCACTAAACTTTATCTGCCTTGATTGTTGTTCCAGAACACAAGCATCTGTAATTTTCTATTATTTTGGACACATACTATCTACCATCAGAATGGTATTTTTAACATCCAAATCATTATGTTGTTGGGATTCCTTAATACATTGAGGACTGGGTTTAGAATCTGCAATACCAGGTTGATTAGGCAAATCAACACCTTGTTTCCTTGTGATGAAAATAAGTCTCTCGGGATGGAAGCTCCTCTCTGCCCTAACTAAATTTCTAATGCTTGGTTGACCTAGATAATCATGTTGGCTATTGGTGTCCAAAGTACAACTTTCCTCTACTCTTTCAATTTGATGGCCATTACTGGATAGGCTAAACTAGAATGGATTAGATTTTGTGGGACATTCATCATTTGATGTCTTGCCATCTTTCAAACATGTCTCTTTTGTATTCTTCCGGTTCATTGAATTTATAGATGGAAATACATTTCTATTGCCAGGCTGTGCTACTGCCAATGGTATTCTTTTCACTATAAAGGTTTTGACTATCCACTATTGCCCTGTCACATGCACATGCTTGTCTTCCCACGTTATTGCTACTAATGAAAGCCTCAACCTGCCTTAGGAATGCATTTTGTTGTTCTCTTCATGGGCTAAATTACTCACTTTGAAGTTCACCTACTATGTTGTCCATTTTTTGGTTTATTCACAGTGAATTATCTCTCAATTAACACCTCTGATCATTGCATGAGACTGTCCAATGGTTTCAATCTGCTCAATATAGTTTTTCCTCTTTTTTTGAAACTTCAAATTGGAAGATTACTTGAGTAGTGATTATCTATGAATCTGGATTTTTAGCAATGTTATCTTGACTATTCTCAACCATCATGATACTCATTCTGCTCCTTTTGATAAATAAATCAAAGACGGCTCTTGTAAATCTGTCTTATAGACCTGCAGCTTACTGTATTATCAACACTTTTTGATCTACTGCCTTCCAGTTATGCATCTATGCCTGTAAATTTGTTGTTGCTTTTCCTGTAAGTGAACACTTTTAAATGCTTTGATTTGGCACTTGTTCTTGCAATGTTCACATGTAGCATTTGGCACTATAACGAATGTTCTTTATAAAATGCTCCCTTCTTGTTGAATACATATCTGTTTCTTTGTCATATCTTTACTTCTTTTGATCAGCTGAAATCTTGCTGATGATTTGCATTGATTGTAAAATATGAGAATACTGCTTCTCATTTGTAAGAAACAATTAACTTGTTGAACGCTCTGCTTTCCCTTCAATATAAAGGGCTCAATGCCTTATTAAAATGTGAACATAAATGAAAGGAAGAGCTGAAACAAGAGATGATAAATGCAATATATTTTTAATTGTTTCCTTTGAATGATGAGCAAAAGATAACTGCTCAATCTATTTTACCATGCTGAATTAGACTTCTTGATGACAGTCTTAGATGATGATTGTTTCTTTATTTGATTAAATAACTCTCATATAAGATGTGAATGAGAGGTGTCCTTATGATATGTCGGGCTCTACCCTTGTGGGAGCCCATTTTACTCCACATATCTAATGAAAATAATCACGAACATGATGAACCTGTTCCTGCACATTGAAACAAACATGTTAGCAAAATAAAAGAAGCTGAAAGCTTCCATTGAGTTATGTTTTTCTTGATTATCAGCCTTTCATCTAGTGAATGCTTGATTTAATGCAAATTGCATACCTGTTGGTAGTGTAAGCATAAGGCAGAATGTAATTCATCATTGCTTAGAGCATAACTCTAACACCATTCCTTTATAATTTTGCAGGTTCATGGAGCGAGGAAACGAGGCAGCAACAGCTTGGAGACACGACGACTGAAGACATCAACGAAAGTGATTCATCATTATAGGCAATGATGAATTGCTCTTCTTTATGCTTACGTTATGTTTAGTAGTGTAGTTTGTCCTTGAATTTTGTATTCATAATTTTATTGTCATAATCAAACTTAGTTACTCTTGCGGCTTGTGCGAGATTCAGTGTTTTTCCAAAATGAATAAAAGCATTACTATACAAATTCTCAAATTTTCTGTTTAAAATACTTGCACAATAAAACTGTAATTCGGATGTAAATTGATCTCTATGATGATCAATGAATACTTAAATAGCAAAACATGAAATATTTTGTACCTAGCAATGATGAATTTGATTCAGCTCTACCTGTTTGAGCTCGTAGTGAAAAATAGGTAACACTTATGTAGCAAACCGAGTTATTTTTGTTAAGTTATCACCTTGCACAATCATTTTCATGGATTGACCATCTAGGAGATTATTAGAATTTTCACCTCCTTACATGGTTGAAAACTTAACGATGTTGATGATTGCTATGGATAAAGCTAATGGACTATGGATTATGTGAACTTGGAAGGATCATTGATGTAAGCTATTTAATTGTTAGTATGTAATATGGAATTGTAATTGCTTAACTAAGTTTAGGATGGTGGGTGATTCTTTTATAAGAAAGTTATTTTCAAGAAACAAGATATAACAAAATTAGTTAAGATATGGTTACTAATATGGTATTGCATATTAGTTTACACAAATGTACTAATGAGTTGAATGGCTGATGAAGATGTTATCTAAGCCAGTCTAGGAGGTCTCAAGGGATTCATAATGACAAAAGAAAGTTGTCATCAAGCATGTAAGAAAGTGAGTCAAGGTAACATTAGTTGAACAAGTGATCAACTTCAAGTACGTATGGGTGCATTCTTGATAATAAAAGAAATTGTAGGGATTAGACCAATGGTCATGAATTTATTTTATTTTCTTATTTGATAATGAGTTAGATTGATTATATCAAATTATTTTTATCAAGTAAATTAAGGAAGAGTCCCTGACGAGACTGGTGAAATTATGCATTTTTGTAATATTTAATCATATACATATGGGATATATCTACTAATGTGTGACTATTGTACTAGAAAATTAGAGCCAATGGGGAAGAAGGGAGAAGACACCAATACCCTATCAAAACACTTCATATGTTGAAGTTGTTTATTTTGTTTGCTAATTAATGTGATAACTTTTTTTATTTGGGGTTATTGCTATTTTGTTTAATTGATATTTTCTTAAGAAATTTTGTGCTAGATATAAGAGTTCACTTTACTTTTGTTCAATAGGAGTGTTTTATTTATTTATTATTATTATTATTTTTCAAGGAGTTAAAAAATTCTCTTAAATGTTTATATTGCTTATATTTGCATTTTTGGATGCCTTAAGTGTGTACCTAAGGGTTAGACCCCTTTTGGAACCCACAAATTAAATAAAACATGAGTTTTGGACCATTCTTATTTCTGATTTTTAAAAGTGACGGGATTTAAGTTTAGGGTTTGGTTTTATTCTAAATTATTCATCATTGGGGGAGGAGAGCAGGGAATTCTTTTTTTTTTTTAGGGCTGAAAGGAAGAGGGGAAAGAAAGAAGGATTGGGGAGGAGGAAGGGAATCAACATATGGAGAAACAATGAAAGAGCTAAGTTCCTGAACCCTTTCTTTGGTACCATAGATAAATGGTTGAGCTCTCTTTTGCTTGATGAAATGTTGGCTGCATTTTCTTTTTCTTTTTTTGTTGGTGTCATGTTGCAAATGGCTATGGGATTGTTGGGTTTCTCTTTGAGTAAAATGGATATTTGTTGTTTGGATTTTTTTTTTTTTTAAGAACGGTGGGAGTCTCAACCCAATACTTTGTGGATAAATGTTAAACCAGTCGTATGAAGTATGAATGCAAAATTATTATGAGATTTTATTGCAACCTTGTTGGGATTTCCTATTGTTGTTGCGAGTTGTTGAACTAGTTTTTTTAGTTATGGGTTTGGTGCCTTCTCCCTGCTCGGGGGATGGCTAGAGTCTTGTAATGGATTGATGACGCCATGATGATTGGCTAGTGAGCTTTCTTCTCCCCATTGGCATGTTACACTCCTTTCTTTCTATGTAAAAGATGATTTTATAAAGAGGTAATATGTCATTTTGGAGCAGCATTTTTATGGGATTCCAAGGATGGACATAGCTACAACTCTTCATATTATGGTGTAAAAAGATCAACAAGACAAAACATGTAGAAGGTTTTTAGTAAAATAAATGAGATCCCTTGTTTTATTAGTGTTGGAAGAGAGAAATAGCTTTAAGAAAACTTCTCTTATTCCATGTGTAGATGTGTGATTACCGATTGTGTATAGTGTTGGAAGTGAAATAATATTTTGAAATATTTCCTTATTGTCCTTGAGAATGTGTGTGGTTTTTAGCTTATGTGATTAGGATGTGTTGTAAAAATTTAAGGCTATAAATGAACTTGTAAGTTTTTCTATGATAGAAGCCAAAATTTGTCATCCTTAAAGCTTGCAATAAAATAAAAGTGGGTTGGGTTTCTGCTATCAATAAAGTTGTATTTAAGAGTTAAAACTTCATAACCACTTGGGTAGAGAGAATGGAAGTGAACAATTAACATAATGCAAGATAGTTATGATGTGAATATACTCACATTCTACTCATTTTGAATAATAAATCTAAGCTTGTTCTTACTGCCTCCTTAATCTATTCAAAATTTCTTGTTATGCAAACAAACATATGGAAGACTCTATTCCTCATAATGGGGAAATAATGCACAATAAAATGTACCCTTATTCATTAATGTGAACAAGTGTGTGTGTGTGTGTGTGTGTGTGTGTATGATTTTTAAAATACTTATACCTTCATTTCGTAAATACATAAACTATATAAACTCATTTATGAACTGGAATAAATAAATATCCATTCAAATGTATACCTATATTAATATATTTATATATTGGAATAGAAAGTAAAATTAATAGAAGTTTTATTTTAAAGAATAGTATTTAAAGATAATAAATAAATTTTAAAAAATAGAATAGGGTTGTGGGGTTTAGCCGCTTGTTGGGTGTGAGGGGTCTGTGACTCTCATAGAGGGGCGTGACTCCCTTGCTGTGACCATGACCAGTAGGTTGCCTCACAGTAAGGGAACAACTCTTACAAAAAATATAAAATAATAACAAATAAAAAAATAAGTAAAAAAATAACAGTAAAAACAAGGAATAAAAAAAAACATTTTACTCGACGGATCAAACAAAACACATAAATGTATAACAACAATCTATTGTGCATATAAGTCACAAGAGTTGGAAAAAAAAGATACTACATAGATAAACTAGTAGCACAGTCTAAACAAAATGTGTATCCATTGTCAAGGTATATAGCATAAATTTGTGGAAGCGTTTAAGCTATTGGAAAAAAAATCCTCAAGATCTTAAACCTGCAAATACAAATGATCAACCAAAAAAGGGGTTTAGATTCAAGACCAAAATAAAAAAAGATATGCAAAAAACTGTAACAAAGAAAATGGGACATAAGGATTCTTAGTAGAATTATTAAGATCATCAAACCTGCAAAATGCAACCCAAGAAGACTTGGCATTCTTCATTTCTCCTCTCCCAAATCTGCACAAAAAGAAAATCCAAATGAAGTGAAAATGAGAAAAGATAGGTTAAAAGATTATCTTTATGCATTAGGGTTAACTTATAGATGCCCTAAGATCCAAGGGATGGGATTTAAACAATCCAACGGTTAAGATTTGATGCACAATCTATCAACCACTAAATTGTCATTACCTTAATTAACTCCACTTAACTTTCTAATTTGATCATGGCGGGGACCATGTTAATAGGAACTCTCAATTAAGAGATAACTTAAAACCAATATTAAAGATTTTTACAACTTTAAACTTTTATCCTTTTTGCTATTTTTAAATTTGTTTCTTTTTCATCAAAGGAATTTAATCCTCTCCCACAAAAAAAAGGAAACTATGGTTTAAAATTTATTTTAATTTAATTTGTTTCTTTTTTTGGGATCCAAGTAAAATTATTATTTTTAAATAAGGTTAAATTAATTGTGTGGTCTTAAAGCGTGATAATTTGAATATTTTATAAACATTTTTAAAGCAAAATATTAGAGTCATTTATACTTAGTTATGGATGGATACATTAATAATAAGTGGATTTATAAATAATATTTGAGTATTATTCAATAATGTTATTATTGGCTAGGTTGAGGTTAAACCATAATATTATCATCACTTACCTTTCCTATTTTTAAAAAATTTGAGGTTAAGATACCATGTTAAGTCATCAGGTAATAGTAGCGGCAACATTGATAATATTTAATAATGGTATTAAATTATATGCTCAAGTAATGTCAATCCTAGAGGCCATATGATTAACATAAACCCAACCACCATAGGTGAATAATAGTACTTCTGTGAATACCATGGAAAGTATGGATTATTGTTACACTATAAGCACTTTGAGAGATCAATAACTTAATTAATGTATATAAAAAAAATAATATTACAAGTGTTTTACATGTTATTCAAAAAAAATTGTTGGTTGTGTTGCATGTTCTCATGTAAAATTTATGGGCATGATAGTGAAGATGTTTGTTTGCAAAGGATAGTATGAAGAAAGCAAGTGTGACTACAAATGGAAAATGAGAAACTTACACATAGGGGAGAGAAGTCCATAAACATAATGGATTGAAGGCTCATGAAGCTATATAAAATATGAAAAAATAAATTTATACCTTTAAAATCATATAGAAATACACTTACAAACACGAATAATTAACACAATGACACCAAAATCAAGGCCAAGAGGGATATGAAACAAGACACATAAGAGAATTTTACAATGAGGACCATTGATAAAAGTCTCAAATCAGATATTAAGAGTGAGCCAAATATAAAAAAAAACATTATTTCTCAATGAGACCCATTGAAAATAGTCTGAAATCAAATATTAATTATAAAACATAGAGTGCAAAGATAACAATGAAGGTGTAAGACATGAAAGTGAGTTTTAAAGTTATTTCAAACATGTCAAAATAGTTTTCTAATTTTTAATCCAATAAAAATAAATTAAACACACATAAAGTGAATGCCATATTTAAAAAATAAAAACTCTTCAAAAAAAGTACATGTGAAAGTTCAAACTCGCTTATTTTAGACACACTTCATATAAAATGAAATTTAAAGTTCAAACAAAAATTTTACAAAGTGAATGCTAAGTTTAGTTTATGCATACATACAAGAAAAGTGAATGCCACACTTTGTTCAAACACACTTTGGAAAAACTAATAGTTTAGACATACATGTAAAAAAGTTAATTGCCAAAATTTGTTCAAAAGCCTGTGCACATAAAAATTTATTTCCAATGTTTTTTTCAAAACATACTTCTTGCAAAAAAATGTTACTAACAAATTTGGTTCAAATACATGTCATGTACACACAAAATGAATGCTAAAGTTCCAATGCAGATTTTGCAAGAGCATTCAAGAGTGTTTATCAAGCATTTTGGAGCATTATTCAAGATTCAAGCATCATGTCAAATTCATCATGCATCATGTTTGTTTTTGAGCTAACATTTGTGATGTAGGTTCTTATGATTTAAGCAAGCATTCAAGTCAAGATACACATTCATGCTAGCCATTACTTACAATATTGCAACCTTTATTCCAAGGGTTTGGTGATTTGCAACATAGCTTATTTGTTCATTCATCATTCCTTCATTCTATTTGATTTCATTTCAAGGTTTGATTACCAAAATGAGGTTTGACCAAGGAAAACCTCTATCCACTAACAAAACAATATTTTTCCCTCTCTTTGATGTTTGATTGCAGATCTAGGTGATTTAGGTTGAAGATCCATTGAAGAGAAACTTTGGAGAAAGTTGTCAAGTTGTCAAAATTGTGATCTACATTGTAAGATCACAGAAGGTCACCTAAAAGTTGTAATTCAGTGTTTTAGACTCAGAGATTTAGCAAGAGAGAAGCTATAGGAAATCACTAAAGGACATCAGAGTTTCATATCAACCCTAATACTGGGACTAAATCGCCACTTGTGGCATATGAGTCTCAAGATACCTATTTTCGGGTATTTTATGTAGATCTTGGTTTAGCAGTTCCAAATTTTAGTTTTAGCCTAAAACCCTAAACCGAGACTAAATCGCCCCTAATAGCGTATGAGTCCTAGTGTGCATTAAAAGTCAAAATTTTTGGGATTTCAAGCCTTAATTCAAGCCTCTTTAGTTTCTAGGTGCACCTTTGTTTATCTCTAGTTTGTTGTTCTTATTTCAATTCATTTTCTAGGTCATATACTTAAGTTTTGCATTTCATTTACATTTCTTGTCTTTCCAATCCCCCTTGCTTGGTGGTGAACCTCCTTTATTATCTCTAATCACACCCTACGATACCTTATTGCAAATCTCTTTCCCTCATTCCATATCTAGATTGACATATCTAAGGTTTCCTTGAATGAAATTTGAAGGAAATAGGTAGAAAGGTCCTAAAACCCTACCCTTGTGTTCCATCTACTAAAAGGTGGAGCAACCTAATTTCCTCTAATATTTCACAAATCTTACACACTCTTCATGTAGAATGAATGCAAAAGTTCAAATATAACATACACACACAATTAATAACAATATCAAATCTAAATAAATGGTAAAATTTAAACAAATTTCATGCAAATTGGATTCTATAGTTAATTCAAAAATCAAATATGCAAATAATAAGTGCATAAAATCCAAGTGAATGTCAAAGTTGGTTTAAACAAATTTCACATATATGTAAACACTAAAGCTCAAACATGCACTTCAAAAAACCAATAAGTGCACACAAAGTAAATGCCAATTTTCAAGCTCATTTTACATAATGTCGGTTGCCACACACCTCAAATACATTATGTGAAACACAACAAACACAACAAACACACAATTGACACACATAAATTACGATAATGTTCAAACACATTTGACATAAAGTTAATTCAAATACACTTCAAATAGATGTAAATACTAAAGTTAAAACAATCTTCACACAAAATGAATTATAAAATTAGTTAATATTCACTCTCACACACATTATGTGAATGTCAAAGTTAGTTCAACACTAAAATGAATGTTAAAGTTGAACACACTTATTTCACACAAACAGTAAAGTGAATGTCCAAGTTCAAACATATACTTCACAAAAATAATAAGTGCATATAAAGTAAATGCCAAAATTTGCACACACACACACACATTCAATACAAAATTTAAAAATAGAATTTATACAAAATTTGTGAATACCAAAGTTCACACACACACTTAACGTAAATAATAAATAGATTAAAATTTATATGAATGTACTATTGAAATTTAAAAACGTAATTCACACAATAATTCACAAATGTCTAGTTCATAAAAATGCATACCTAAAAAAAATCAAAACTCTACCCATGCAAAGTTTGTGAATATCAATCGAAACAATTAAGTGAATTGAATTAAAGATACTAAAACATGCTTCATACTAAAATCTTAAAACATACCACACAAACAATAAGTGTATTCTTAGGTAAAACATGCTTTATACAATCAAACATAAGTGGAGTGAATACAAATTTTTTAAGTTCTCTTCATACTAAGTTTGTGAATTCCAAAATACAAAGTTAAAACATCACGTGTATTGAATAGAAATTAAAATTCACTTCATAGAAGTTAGTGAAGTAAAAGTTTAAAACTCCATTTCAATGAAACTTTGCGAATATCAAACTAAAAACATACTTCACACAAACAATAGATATTGACTTTCAAAGATGAAAGAAAAATGCTTCACACAAACAATAAGTAGATTAAAAATGCCAAACTTCAATCCATAATTGAATCAAAATTTAAAGGTCACAATAAGATTAAAAAATTATAATAAGTGGATCAAAAGATCAAAAATCACCAAATATAATTTTGTCATAATTTATTAGCTTGATATTTTTTAATAATTAAAAGTATTATTTGATTGTCTTGTCACTTTTTAATTATATATTATTGTGCATACTAGAGTGCTAATTATAAGTTGTGAACATTGTGATTCTAACAAGACATTAAATTTTAAGCAATATAAAATAAATCCACCAAATCCATCCATAAAGACACTAGCCTTTTAGGAATGACCATGGAATGAGCAATTTGGCCCCTTCCCAAAAAATAAAGCCATATCTCCATACTAACCAATAGAAAATAGTATTAAATATGAAAATTAGATTTAAATAAAATAATTATCCTTATTAAAAATTGATTAGTAGACAAGAAAACCAGTTACCCGTCAAATAAACTATTGAAATTATTGTACAAGAGAGGGAAAATTAACCATATCTAGAGGTATTAGAGCACTAAATGCAACATTATTTTAAATACTCTCCTGCATTGAGAGGAGGATTTAACATGAAAATGAAACTGAGAACAAACTATAGCAAACTATTGAATTGTTTCAAACCACAAAACAAACAGATTAGATTGAAGTGAACACCTACTACGGATTTGAATGTTGTAAGATGACATACATTTCTGATAGAGGCAATGAATGGGTGCCAAATACTCTATTTCTTTACACCAATGACAACTCTTCTTGTTGAGGATTAATGAAGTACATGCAACCTTAAAATATAGAGTCAAACAGACTGAAGCACAAGCAAGTTAACCATATTGGAAAACTTTGAATGCCAAATAGCCTATTCCTTTACACCAATGACAACTCTTCTTGCTAGAGAATTAATAGTGTAAATATAGCCATGCAGATATAATTATCCTTAAAATGCAATCAAATAGACTGTGAAGCATAGGCAAGTTGACCATATTGATAGATTTTCAACATCATAGCTATATTGGCATCCAAATAGTTTACTTGGTACAAGACATGGAAACACTTAATCACTTTAAAGTTTATAATGAAAAACCTTTTAGAAACAAAAGAAATGTAATGGAAAATCCATTTAGGCTTCCTAGAATTCCCATTAAGACAGGCTGACAAAAGAGACCCAAGATTTAAGACAGTAGATTACAAGATGAAACTACTTTCTAGGGATATTCCCTTGGAATGTAGCGTTAGTCTTGAATTAATGTTTAGGGACCCTAGAGTCCTACCTCTATTGAAAGTTATTGTACTTTCCTCAAGTAATGAATTAGAAGGATATATTCCTCATAATTATGTGTGAAAAGATAAATCTGAAGGATACTACCCCTTTTGGGATAGATATGAACAAATAGGAGATGAATAAAAATCTGAGGGGTACACCCCATTGAGTTATGTATCTAAGAGTGAGTCGAAAGGGTACTCTCCACTCAACTATCTGAATAGTCAATCTATGTAAATGGAAAGGATATTGAGATCCTTATGAATAAATAAAAGTTATATGTTTATCAAAGGTTGTGTTGAAACTTGAGAGAAATTTTCTTTTATGTGCAAATGAATTCTCATTTAATGCTTTCCATAAGTTGTGTGAAAATAATAGAATCTAATAAGATGAAACCTTCAAGTGTAACCCTTTTCCTTATGAAGGATGGTGAGAACAAGGACCAATCCTGGAGGGAGCCAAGAGGTCGGACAAGGTCCGGTGGGTGATGAAGCTAAATAGGATAAAATTTGGGCTATCATTCATGAAACTAATGCAAGGTTGGGAAATTTGGAGCAAGAAATAAGGGTGAAATATAGAGTGGAACAAGAGGTTCTAATTAATGAAAAGTACCTAACAATGAAAATGAGGGAGAGAATTCTCATGATCATACTCGAACCAAAGAACATTGAAAATGAGGGAGAGAACTCAAACTTATCCACAACAGTATCTTGGAATGTATTACTTATTAGAGCCTGCAAGTTGGAGAATGACACCTTAAAAATTCTAAGCATTTGCTAGAACTTCCAATCCCTCCAGTCCACTCAAGCTTTTCTCGAAAAAATATGGCCAGTTTGAGTTTGTAGTCAAAGATTATGAATTACCCATTTTCTAGTCTCGAATGTCTATGGGGTTTATGAAAAAATGGAGAAGTGTCTCCTCACATGGAACCACATCTTAAAGCCTTCGTATTATGGTAAAATGGGTTATTCTAAAGGAAGGTAGAATGAAATTAAATTTTGACATGGCAGCTAAGAGGAACCTTGGTGGAGAGGTGTAATACTTGAAATTATGAGCAATTTTTTTGTATAACACCAATAATATCGGTGTGTGTTTTCTTAAGTGATACAAATATTATAGTTTGAATATGCTTTTTGGATTTGATTGTGTTACTATTTTTTTCCTTCAACTCTCTTTCATCTTGATGATGGATCATGTAGTGTGATTCAAAATATTGATGACAAAAAATAGCAACACAATCAAAATCCAAAAATCATATTAAAGTAACAAGATGGATTGTGAAAACTTGATATCTTTAAACAAATATTATAGTTTTTACCCCTTTTAAACATATACAATTTTATTATGTTGATCCATGATTCTAAATTCCTGCTTACTTATAATTGAAGTTTGACCACACTTGTCAACAAGCACTATGGGTTTGAAGCAACTTTCTTATACTAATAAATAATAGCCCTTTACAAAAATCTAGATTTCATAAGTAAAGGACTATTATTATAGAACTTAAAAATTCAAAATCAATTAGATCTCAAGATAGTTTCCAATGCATGATATGTCTTTTTTTTCAATTGAGCAACTACCCTATAGTGTAAAGGTTTGTAGCATTTATTCTTAGATATATAAACAAGGTACTATTTTTAGTTCAATCTTACTCTCTACTAGCAATAGGCTTAGAGCTAGGCCATTACATTATGAGTTGAGGTCACAACTAGGCTTCTCCCTAGTCCAATACCAAAGTTAAGAGGTACCAAATCAAAATTTACTATGCCTAGTCTAATATCTATTATGTTTTTCTTTTCCATTAGGCAACCATTTTAGAAATTGCAGCTCAGACTTCCTAATCAATGGTAAGCATTTAGCCATGCTTGGTGAGAGATCAACATTGTCACTCCCTAATAGAGTTCATTTCAGGTGTTTGTCAGTGTTAAAATTCAAATGTAGTTAAATGTTTGTACAGTCTACAATAAGAATTCAATTTGATGTTAGATCTGGTTATTTTCAAAGATTCTCAACATATTTTAATGCTATCTACAACATTTTTTTATAATGGAAACTTCACTATATTGAAAATTATCATTTGTAACAAATTTTTCATACAATTTTACTACTTTTAACATATATTCACTATAATGTTTAATTTCTACTAAATATTAATCTCTTAATGTTTATAATATAATACATCCATTATTATTATTTATATGGTAAGGGAAACAATTGTAGATGGTGTAGTTATAGATGGTTCACTGGAGCTTTTCTCCAACCCATCTGTCCTACCCTTGCACATCTCTTTCTCTATCAAGTGTTAGGGTTCTTATCCTGTACATACTTTTTAAGTTGCATCTAGTGTGGAGTTGGGATCCCACAAGTATTCTTAACATTTTAAGTTGAGAGTAGAGATAACTTGAAAGTGGTCAATTTAAGATGGAGAGTTGGGGGCCCACAACTACTCTTAACATTTTAACTTGAAAATAAAAAGATGACTTGAAAGTTGTGTCGCCAAAAAATGTATACTTAGACATTTTTACACTCGTTTGAGTCTTTCTTATGGACTTTGACTTGATTTTTCCTAGATTTAATTTTGTAATGTGGTTAACACATTCACATTAGGTCTTGGACCCTTGTGAATCAATAAGAATTCTAGGATGTCTTGTAAAAGTGTTGTGAAGTGTTGTAACCCACTTTCACACTTTTCTAGGACCCTTTCATTATAATTCACTTAAATAACCTCTTTTTATCACTTACCAAGTCTTATTTCAAAGTGTTTCAAAGAGTTGTAACAAATTCTCATGCTTTTCTAGGCTTGTCATCAATAATTCAATCCTTTCTTATGTTTAAATGAAACCTTAATGCACTTTCTAGCCCTACTTAAGTGTGTTTCAGAGAATTATCCCATTAAACCTCATCAAATGCACTTTAATTCCTAACACCTAGTGAAATTTACCTAGTGGGACCAAGTCACCACCTAGGGCAACTAAGTCCCACCAGGCACAAAAATCAAAATTATTTTAAATTTATGACGAGATTTTATTCTCTTAACCTTAAGGTTGGCCTACAATGTGTTATTTTTGGGAATATTGTAAAATCAAGTATAAATAAAGGGTTTTCCTCTCATTTTCATACCCATTAGTCTAATACATTCATCCACACATTAGCATACACTTATTCATAGTTTTCAAGCATTCTAAGCATTATCAAGCATCCATTGGAGCATCTTCTTGCATATCTTCAAATTTCTACATCAAGGGTTTGGTGAGTTGTGACATTGCATGTTGTTCATTCATCATTCTCTCTTTATTTCATTTCATTTTCAAGGATTTGATTACCAAATTAGGGTTGACAAAGGAAAACCCCTATTGTCTAACCCTTAACCCTTTTCCCCCTCTTTGCATGTGTGTTTTGCAGGTATTGTATGTAGATTTGTCAAAGAGAAAGGTGTTAAAAAGTGGTCAACAATCCATCAAATTCATTCAAGTCAAAAAAGCCCTAATTGAAGCTTAGAGACCCTTTTTAGCCCAATTTCTGCAGAATTTGAACCAGACACCTATCAAGAATAGAAGTGCAGAAAAAAAGCTACAAATTCTTGCCTCGAATTTCCCAAGATTCCTAGGTGGACTAAGTCACCATCTATGGTGAATTAGTCCCACTACCAGGCCTGAAAAGTGATTTCTGTATTTCTGAATACCCTTTTGGCAGAAACCTGTTCTGACAGAATCTCCCCGAAACAAGACTAAGTCACCCAACTTGGAATAAGTGTCCCAATTGACTTCAACAACAAATTCTGCATGATTCTAGAGCATCTCTACATCACATTCCAATTTCCAGGTGCACCTCTCTAGTCTTATTTATTTTTGTTATTGTTTGTTTGCATTATTAGGTCATTTTACATATATCACTATGTTTTCAAACAAGTTGCATTTCTTAGATTTTACATTAATAATCAATATATTTTATCAGTTTATTGCACTTAGGCATATTTAATCCATTCTTGCATAGTTTTGAGTGGGGACATTACGCATTTTGGTCCATCTCTCTCCTTTTTAGTTGAAAAACCCTAGAAGTGCTAAAGAACCTTGGATACCAAAATCGGTGTCCACATTTTGGTGAACCCAACTTTAGAGTATTTTACTTTTGATTTCAAGGGCATTTACATCCTAGGAATAATTTGCATCAACATTGCATTAGGTTTTGCATTGTTTAATTTTAATCCTAGGGTTTTAAAAATTGCATTAGTTAAAAGCTCATATAGCTTACATTTTTGCATAGCATTTCATTAAAAATTCAAAAAATTCTGCATATTCATATTATACCTGCATTTGAAAACTCAAAAAACATACAAATTCATTTAATTTTTTAAAAAATCTCAAAAAAATCATTATTGGGACTAATTCACCACACTAGGCGACTTAGTCCTCTTGCACATTTTGCACTATAATTTTTGGCATTTTCAGAGCATTGTCTGCATTTCTATTTTTTGTTATTGCATTTTTTGTTGGTTTCCAAAATTGTAGTTATCAACATTTTATTGCTCTTAGTTCACATTACATTTGTATTCACCCGCATTTAGAAACCTTTGCATGAGTGTTTGGTATCCTATTGCTAATACCTTAGTGAGAAGAAGTTCAAGACTCATGTTATCCAACGATAATACACTCGTTGTGGATCTTGGGTTATCTAAAGCTTCCACTCCTAGTATTGCAACTAGTACATTAGGTATGGATACTACCTTTAGCAACTCTTTGCCTTCCAGTAATATGCAAGTTGACACACAAAATGATCACATCCCACAAGACAAAATCATTAGCATTCATGAGGAATTAACACATCTTCAACATCGAGTGTGTCTTGAAAACATTTCAACCACTGCCATTCCTGCCATAGAAAACATTCATCGCATGCTTGCAAGTGAAGAAGGATTGGGCGTTATGAAACAAATTGTTGAGATATACCAAAAATAGATTCCTTCCACCTCTATTGTTTCTCAACTAGCAAACATTGTGGTTAGCCGAGGAGGACCTCACACTCCTCCACCTTCAACAGTGGCATCCATACCTACCTATACCACTCCTCAAGCCACAACAACAATGCAACAGGTTAGTAATGTGATTCCTTCCTTGACCATTCCTGCTAGCATTCTTAATTCTTATGTGGCATTGCATGATCTATCGTCTTCCACCATACCATCTATAAGCATTCCATTCACTTGTCCTACCACTACATACACTCCATCACCACTTTCCCTTCCACCTCATACCAATTACACTGACCCTCTCATAACACAAATTTTCCAAACCATCTCCTCCATGCAAAAACAAATATCCACCATAAACCAAAACTAAAATGGACCACCCACCTATTATGTCTAAAACAACCCACTATCTTTGGAAATATTGCAGACCCCAATTCCACAAGGAATAGAGATGCTTAGATTTGAGAAATATGGAGGGAAGGGAGATCATTCTAAGCATGTTAATGCTTACACAGCCTTATGTAGTGACTTTGTCCTTGACGATAAACTGTTGGCCAAATTTTTTCTAAGGAATTTAAAAGACACTGCCTTGGAATGGTTTTCATCCTTACCGAACAATTCAATTCGTTCATTCAATGAACTAGTTGATGCATTTATAAATCACTTCCAAGTGCATATGACTCCAAAGAAGACCTTGGCCGATTTGATGAGATGAAAGCAACATGAAGAAGAAAAGATAACTGATTTTATATCACGCTATCAATCGCTTTATTTCCAAATCAATGTCAAGATTCCTGATCCACATCTTCAAAAGATTTTTATAGAAAACTTGCAAACTAAACGTCAAGACAAACTCACCATGATGAAATTTCCCTCCTTATGCACTTGTGCACCACCCTTTGTGATTATCACAATTCCGTTAGTAGTCGTGATGCAAAGTCCACTTCTAGCTAAGCTGTGAAGTTTGAACTTGCCAATCCAAGTAGTTCACAGCCATTTAGAAAGAAAAAAAAAGGGTTCTTATAGTTCAATCCCCCTCAAAAACTAACTCAACCTGTCAACAACCAAGTAGCAGATGTTAAAACCGCAGTACCTTATAGTTATGGAGATTCAAAAAGACAGTTTACACCTTTACCAGACACCCTTCATAACATAATATCCCAACTTTTTCAACAACAAATGATCACCTTACCTATTGTCAAACCACCCGATCCTACTAATCGTTTACCTTCTAACTTTAAATCCAATGCTTATTGTCATTATCATAGACAAAATGGACATGACACAGAAAATTGTAAGCATCTTATGCACCTTGTGCAAGACCTCATTGATTCCAACCATTTATCCATTGTAGGTTTTAGTGATCAAGGCAATAAGTTTGTTGCCCCTCTAAATAAAAATTTACAATTTTTCACTAATCCCATGCCTAAACATAATGCTTCATTTGTCAAAGCTAGTGAAACTCCAAAGAATTATGTTATGAATGTTCATATAGATGTTGAACATCTCGATCCTATTCCACATATCACCACTATTAATCCTATGGATGAAATTGTAGGTGTGATAGATGTTATCCCTCGTAAGGGCCAACCTAAGAAATCTCTTGATATTACTTTCTCCTCTAAGGACATACTTCAAAATTTCCCCGATGGTCCTCTTTACAGTCAATCGTATTTATGATAAGCCACTTAATGGGATACTCATAGATCCCACCTATGGAGAGAATGTGATCACCGAGGAATTTTTGGTATTACATGATCTTTATCAAGATGATTATGGTAAACCAAAAGCATACATGAAAACACACAATGGTTTTGCTTACCCTACGATAGGATCGATCATCTTTCCATTACAGATAGGACCAAAAATAGTGGATGTTACATTCTCCATCATCCCACAGTTGGACCAGTTTCGTTTGAGGCTAGGCCATCCTTGGCTTCACTCAATGAAAGATGTCCCTTCGACATACAAAAATGTTTAAAGTTTCCCTTTGAAAATGACATATTCACTGCTCACCATAGCGGCTTTAATCCTTTGTCTTCTAAAGGAACATTTTCCTTAGAAGCCTTTTGGCCTGAGCCCATGGAACCTATAACGCCTTGCAAAGACTTCTTTTTCATTGCTTGCCAAAAATTTAAAGCAAAGAAAATTGTAGAATTGTCTCTCCGCAACATGTCCCCATCCTATTTTTACACTCATATTCTAGATGAAACAATTCTTCAACCCGAACATGAACCAACCCATCAAACTCAACTAACACCCGAAACCCCCCCGACATTATCCAAGAGACCACGAGATAATGATAACAACTCCATCATGCCTCCTCGTATAAAACAAGTTTACAAAGCAAAGGAGAAAGTGGATGAACAACCTTCCATGGTTCCTTTCATTCTTCCCCTTAGGGAAGACAAGCAACCTATGGTTGATCAAATTGCTCCTTCACAAACACAACTCGACAATAAAACCAAAAGAAACATAGGAGCTAGGGAGCATAGGCTTAGACATCGTGCCCTTGCTCGCAAGTTACAAGACGAAGAAAATAAAGAAAATCAAAATCCACACTTAACAGAAGTAATGCATGATGACCCTCCTCTCTACTTGCAAAAAAATGATTCAATACAACAACCACAACAAGAGGTGCACCCTTCATTGGACTTTATCATTCTTCCTCCTGTTGTGATTAATATGGATGATGATAATGAGATCACTAAAATAGACGAAGAGGTGCATAATGATCTGAATACATTATTTTCCTCTTCCATGAGCTTAAATGATAAACCTCCTACAAAGAGTGTAGAACCTGGTGCTTCCCCTAGTTCGGAACTTTCTCTTGTCCCTTTAGCTATTTTCCCGCCTTCAACATATCACGAACATGATTGGGAGGCGAATGACTTGCTTGATCGTTGACTCACATTTTCTTTACTAATCTTTTGCATTTTCTTTTGCTTTTTTATTTTGTGTATTGGCATGTGTGTAACATGTTCCCCTGTAATGTGATGCTTGATGTTCTCTCTCTCTTTGTGCCATTCTTCTATTTGTACCTTCATTCTTCTATATGTCGTACATCATTTTTTCCTTTCTTTTTCTTTTTCTTGTGTTTTCCTTTTGGGGTTGATGCAAGGCATTGAGATCGAAATGTCTCTTTCATGTTGACCCAAAAGTACCCCTTTTCTTTTTCTTTTTCTTTTTCTTTTTCTTGTGTTTTCCTTTTGGGGATGACTCAAGGCATTGAGACCGAAATGTCTCTTTCATGTTGACCCAAAAGGCCCCTTTTCTTTTTCATTTCCTTTTTATTTTTCTTGTGTTTTCCTTTTGGGGATGATGCAAGGCATTAAGACTGAAATGTCTCTTTCATGTTGACCCAAAAGGCCCCTTTTCTTTTCTTTTTTTCCTTTTTCTCTTTTTTGTGTTCTCCTTTTGGGGATGAAACAAGGCATTGAGACCGAAATGTCTCTCTCATGTTGAACCAAAAGCTTTTTCATTTTTGTTCACCTTTTCCTTTTCTGTTTGCTTGTGTTTTCCTTTTGGGGATGATGCAAAGCGTTGAGACATCCTATGTCTCTTCCATGTTGACCCAAATGGATCTTTCTTTTTCTTTGTTTTCACTCTCTTTGTGTTTTTCTTCCAGTTCTATGTATTTGGGGGATGATGACAGTTCTGAGCTCTTTACAAAACATTGCAACAAAGAACATACTGACCCCAAATCCATAGATCCCTTATGTGTTTGGTGTTTTCATTTTGGGGGCAACCCATTTCTTTTCTTTTTCTTTTTCCTTTTCTTCACATGACGTAGCCTTATTTGAAAACATATGACTTGGCATAGGGGCTTTCCAAGTTGTCTCTCATGTCTTCTTTCTTTGCATTTTTCATTTGCTACTTTAAATTAATTTCTCACAACACAATGTTTAGCAATTCCTTTAAAGTGGGGGCATACATTGGCATTAACATTTTGCATTTTTTTCCTTTTCTTGGTTCTTAGTGCAGCCTTGTTACTTCATATGATGCGTTTTTCGCTTTGTGGATGATATTGGGTGTAGTGTCCTTCATGAGCGTAATCTATCTTATCATATTATGTTCCTCTTGGTGGCTTGATGTGACACACTGCATCCCTAAAGTTGAGAATTTTCTATTCTTCGATTGGTCCTCTCTTTGAGACATTAGACACAATGTTCCCTAAGTTAAAGTCCTCACATGAACTTAGCAAGACTCCTTTGAACATATTTTGCATATTGCATTTTGTATTTGTTATATGGGCACCTTGCATAACACAACTTGTATGCTTGTGGTGCCATCACATTTGTTCATGAGCTCCAAGCATACAAAGTTTTTCTTCTCTCGTGAAGCTTGAAATCTCTTTTTTTTTGTGGCACCTTATTAAAGTTATCATGAGGTATAACTTTGGTATGGTTGAGCGGGAAGCCCATTTCAAGGCATGACTTTCCCCATAGCCACCTGCGTGTGTGTGAGGGCATACCAACCATGAGTCACTGATACATTTTGGTATTTTTTTCGACAGCGAGTCATCGGAATTCCGACGACCCGCTGTCAAAAAAAATACCAAAATGTATCAGTGAGTGTATGTTTCTCACCTTTTGGGCCTTCTCACCTGACACAAAGCCATGAGTTCCGCTGCCTTAGACTGAGTATACATTTCTTTTTTCGGACAAACAACCTAGATCTGATCCACAATGGGATCGAAAAACTATTGTTCCTTTGTGCTTATGTTTGGTTTTCCATGGGATCTTGATCTTGGGGGCTTGATCATCCCTCTTGATTGTTGTTGTCTCATCTTAGCAAGCATCAGTGCATTTGGATCCCTCTTGATATGTATGTTGGGCTACTTTAGTGTGAGTTTGAAGCAAGTTCATCCTCTCACTAAAGTGGGGGCTTAATGTGTCACCAAAAAATGTATAATTGGACATTTTTACACTCATTTGAGAATTTCGTATGGAATTTGGCTTGATTTTTCCTAGATTTAATGTTGTAATGTGGTCAACACATTTACATTAGGTCTTGGACCCTTGTGAATCAATAAGAATTCTAGGATGTCTTGTAAAAGTGTTGTGAAGTGTTGTAACCCACTTTCACACTTTTCTAGGACCCTTTCATTATAATTCACCTAAATAACCCCTTTTTATCACTTACCAAGTCTTATTTCAAAGTGTTGTAAAGATTTGTAACAAACTCTAATGCTTTTCTAGGCTTGTCATTAATAATTCAACCCTTTCTTATGTTTAAATGACCCCTTAATATACTTTTTGGCCCTACTTAAGTGTGTTTCAGAGAATAATCTCATTAAACCTCATTAAATGCACTTTAATTCCCAACACCCAATAAAACTACCCTGGTGGGACCAAGTCACCACCTGGGGCAACTTATTCCCACTTGGCACAAAAATCAAAATTATTTTAAATTTCTTGGGAGATTTTATTTTCTTAACCTTAAGGTCGGCCTGTGATGTGTTATTTTTGAGAAATATTGTAAAATAAAGTATAAATAAAAGGTTTTCCACTCATTTTCATCCCCATTAGTCTAATACATTCATCCACGCATTAGCATACATTTATTCATAGTTCTCAAGCATTCTAAGCATTATCAAGCATCCATTGGAGCATCTTCTTACATATCTTCAAATTTCTACATCAAGGGTTTGGTGAGTTGTGACATTGCATGTTGTTCATTCACCATTCTCTCTCTCTTTCATTTCATTTTCAAGGGTTTGATTATCAAATTGGGGTTTGACCAAGGCAAACCCCTATTCTCTAACCCTTAACCCTTTTCCCCCTCTTTGCATGTGTGTTTTGTAGGTCTTGTATGTAGATTTGTCAAAGAGAAAGGTGTTAAAAAGTGGTCAACAATCCATCAATCATTCAAGTCAACAAAGCCCTAATTTAATCTTAGAGACCCTTTTCAACCTAATTTCTGCATAATTTGAACTAGACACCTATCAAGAAGAGAAGTGCAGACAAAAAGCTATAGATTCCTGCCCCAAATTTCCCAAGATTCCCAAGTGGACTAAGTTTCCATCTTTGGTGAATTAGTCCCATTTCCAAGCATGAAAAGTGATTTCTATATTTCTAAATACCCTTTTGGCATAAACCTATTCCAATAGAATCTCCCCGACACAACACTAAGTCGCCCAACTTGGTGTAAGTGTCCTAGTTGAATTCAACAAAAAAATTTGTAGTATTCCAGAGCCTCTCTATATCACATTCTAGTTTCTAGGTGCACCTCTCCAGTCTTTTTTATTTATGTTATTGTTTGTTTGCATTCTTAGGTCATTTTGCATAAATCACTATCTTTTCAAACAAGTTGCATTTCTTAGGTTTTACATTAATAATCAATATGTTTTATTAGTTTATTGCATTTAGGAATATTTCATCCATTCTTACATAGTTTTGAGTGGGGACATTACGCATTTTGGTCCATCTCTCTCCTTTTTAGGTGAAAAACCCTATAAGTGCTAGAGAACCTTGGATACCAAAATCAGTGTCCACAAAAGCTAACTTAACTCTTCTATTGGAGAAGAAACCAAAATAGAAAAAACCACAAGATTTTTAATCAAAATCCACAATAAAATTTTTAACATTGAAAAAAATTATAAAATTTGTCAAATAATTTGAACCATCCATATTTTACTACTATTCTTAATCATTGTGAATGTATAAATGACTGACTTTTATCCACCAGAGCAAAAATATCCTATTGAATTCTATTCTTTATTCATTTGACCCCCCACACAATGTTGAACAAACCACCAACATTTCGATAACGACCATGTTTGAAAAGACCATCTACAATGTTAACTTTTATACCAACGTCCAATGACTTGAATGTTAATTTTTTGGGTGGACCACCACAGTCAAATAACCATGTTATTCACAAAAAATGGTTGTTGATGTCCTTAATGTCATGTCCTATTCACCACACATTCTCCAATAATCAACACAAGGATTTGTGGTTTTCACCTGTAGAATTTAGAAATGTGGGCAATTATCGTCCCATCTATGAACAAGTAGTACATTTTCTACCATTACACAAAAAATATTTTTTCAATGCGATCTAGGATTCATAAATGTGCGTGTTATTACATTTTTTACAAACTTCATCAAAATTATTTTTTCAATGCAATCTAGGATTCATAAATCCTGGTGTGTTATTACATTTTCTATGATTCCACCAAAATTCCTTTTTCAATGCGATCTAGGATTCATAAATGTCAGTGTGCTATTTTCTATGATTCCACCAAAATTCCTTTTTCAATGTGATCTACGATTCATAAATTCCAGCGTTCTATTATATTTTCTATGATTTCATCAAAATTAATTTTTCAATGCGATCTAGGATTCATAAATGTCATTGTGCTATTACATTTTCTACTATTCCACAAAAATTATTTTTTCAATACGATCTAGGATTCATAGATTTTGTTGTGCTATGAACATTAGAGAGGTTGTTAATGCTTATATCAATTCAAAGTTCCTATCTATATATTAGATATAAGAATTCTCTTCATTTATCCTATATAGACATATTGATTTTGAAACAAGTAACACACATTATTGAATTCAAGCATTTAGAGGATGGTTCATTTAAAGACTATTAATATTGATGATCATTAAATAATAAATTTGTGACTTCTTACAGATTGCAATCACCAACTAGAGTAGATGCTTGTTTGTTATCCTTTTTCAAAAGACGCAAACTTATTTTCTTAAAGAGAAGGGCCAAGAAGTTGATGCTTATCTCCTTGTATTCAACTTCCTTTTAAATGATGTTCCTTGTTCTTTTTATTTGCACTATTAAATCTTCACAAATAGCTTTCACTTTCTTAGGACATCCTCTTGATTTTTTCCTAATAATAAAAAGTGTTCTAGAAATAATATAGTCACCAAAAATTAATATTTGTAACACATTATCTAGACTCTATTTTGAAGTGGTGTTTATGCTTCCACAACAAAATTTTATCTCAACTACAATTCTTTAAAAGTTGGTTTCATCATGTTGTTCATAGTTTTAGTGACTTTGACGTTCAAAACTTGTTTGTCTTGTTTTTATTGTATCTATGATCAATGACCATATAAAGGCTCTTTAAGGAACATTATGTTGATAGGAAGCAATGTGATTGGAAAGCTATTCCATTACCACAAGTGAAATTCTCCAATTTAATTTACAAACACATTGAAGTCTTAGGGAGAGTTAAATTACTTAATATAGGTAATATTATAAAATAATGTGTTTGTATGTGAAAATGGATTAAGAGAACCAATGAATAACTTTCTTATATTCCTTGATTAATATATGGGATATTCCAACTATCATGATAGGTAACACCATCTCCAAACTAAAGCTTGATGAGATGATGGATGTATTACTCTCAAAGGAGATGAAGGAGAAAACTTTAGAGCTCATCAAAGATGTTTTAATTTTTAGAGGTCATTCCAAAAACAATGAAAGACCAATAAAAATGACTGGCAATCTAAATCTAAGGAGATATCTAAGTTTTCTAGTATATCTAAGGTCAAGTATTAGAATTGTGGTAAGATCAACCACATTAGGAAGGATTGAAGGAGAAGAAGGCCAAGAAGTAGTTAAAGGATGAATTGGACTCAAGAGTCTCTCATGATGATGATGTTGATGTGTTCATTAAATCCCTACAACACATGTATATGTGAATGCATGGTTGATTAACTTTGGTGTATATTTCTACATGGAGTGGTTAGCTGAGTATGAGAGTTACTATGATGGAAAGGGTCTACTTGGGAGATGATTATTTTGTAAAGATCATTGGTTGAGGTAGAGTCATACTTTATTTCATAGGTTGGAGGAATAAATACCTCTTGGTGTTTTACACATCCCAAGTTTAGTAAAGAAAATCTTGTCCACAAGCAAGATGAATGATCTAGACTTACATATGATCTTGAAAAAAAATGGTCCCAAGATGGTGTGAGGAACCATTATTTTGGCTAAGGTATTTTGTTGTGGATTTTTTTTCATTTGGATGTGAGCACCATTAAATGTAATAGTTTTAAGGTTTTTGGTTCTGAGAATTAGAAGCTTCATGTTGAGAAGACCATGTTGTGGCATGTGTATGGACCAAATTGGTGGGAAAACCTTGAGGTCCTTGAAATGTAAAAAAATAGTAGAGGGGCTAATTAATTATTCCCAAAATTTTAAATTTTGTGAATTTATATAATGGAAAAAATAATCATATGTTTTATTTGAGCTTTTCTAGTGTAATGATGGAAAATGTATCCCTGTATGTTTTTTCACTTGTTTGGGCCCTCCCTATTGAACCGAGCTTAATGTTGCCTTGATTTAGTATTGTAATGTTTTTAACACATTCACATTAGGTCTTGGGTCCTTGTAAACTAAGTGGACCTAGTTGTGCCTTATTTAGGGTTTTGTAAAGTGTACCTTTACACTTTCACACTAATCTAGGGTTTCATTAACTAATTGGGATTCTTTATGCCTTATTTGACCTTATTTTGCATCCACAAGCCTTATTTAGTGCATTTTTCTAAGATTAATCTTGAAATTTACCAACATCCAAACATAATTCATGTGTTTTTGGATTGTATGGCCTATATTTAGTGATCTAGGACTCATACACCACCTTTCTTGTCTGGGTCCCACAGACGTTTTGGGGCCTCATTCTAGATTTCACATGAATCTAAGAATTTCTTGAAAAATGTGTCCCAAGCTTAGCCTAATGGGACTCATACGCCCCAACTAATGTATGAGTCTCGCTTAGCTTAGACCTAAATTAAATTCAAATTCTTGGCATGATTTTATTCTCCTAGATTTAATGTCGGCTTGTAGTGTTGTAATTTCAAGAAATTTGGCATAAACAAGTATAAATACAAGGTTATTTCACATATTTTCTTGTAGACAGTTTACTAGCCATCTAGAAATTCAAGTATTCAAGCATTCTATCACTTAAAAGGGCATTAAAGAGCATTCAAGAGTGATTATCAAGCATTTTGGAGCACTATTCAAGTATCAAGCATCATGACAAAGTCATCATGCATCATGTTTATTTTTGAGCTAACATTTGTGATTTAGGGTTTTATGATTCAAGCAAACATTCAATTTAAGATCTACAACATTCAAGCAAGAGTCAAGATCTACATCCATTGGATCCATCTCAGACATGTTTGCAACATCCTATTCAAGGGTTTGGTGAGTTACAACATCACATATTTGTTCATTCATCATTCCTCCTTCCTATTTCATTTTGTTTCAAGGTTTGATTACCAAAACACAGTTTGACAAAGGAAAACCCCTTTCCACTAATAAAACAACATTTTTACCTCTCTTTAGTGTGTGATTTGAAGATCTAGGTGTAAGAAACATTTAAGAGAAAGATTGGAAGTTGTCAAGGTTGCAAAATTTTCAAAGTTGTCACCTTGTTTACAAGATCACTAAAGGACACCTACAGAGTAGAATTTAGCATTTTGGATCCAAAAGTCAGGGTTGGAAGGAAGAGAAGAGATAGAAGAGAAAATTTAGAATTTGATCCCCCGAAAACATTGAACTAGAATGATACATCACTTCTGGCATATGAGTCAAAGCACAAGCCTTTTTCAGATTTCAAGAGGTCCAGACTTGTCACTGCTAGATTTTTATTCTTTCCTAGAAACCCTAATCTAGGAATAAATTGCCTAGCTTGGTGTATGAGTCCCAGTGTGCATTAAATTTAGTATTTTCAAAATTTTAGACCTTCATCCAAGCTTCTATAGGTTTTCAGGTGCACCTATATGTTTTCTTAGTTTACTGTTTTGTTTTGCATTCATTTCTAGCTCATCTATTCAAGCTTTACACATCATTAGGTTGTGCATGTTACTTGTCTTTCCAATCCTTAACTTGGTGGTGAACCTCCTTTAATCTTTGAGCATACCCTAGGAAACACTATTGCAGATCTCTTTCTCTCATTCTATCATTAGATTGAGATCTCTAGGGTTTCCTTGAGCGAAACTAAGTGTAATAGGAACCCCAGGTCCCTTGTGCTTCATCTCTTAAAAGATAGAGAAAACCTATTTTATTTGTTTCATTTTGGTGAACCTACATTTATAACACCTTAATTCTTATTTGGAGTGCATCATCATCCTAGATCTAACTTTCATTTACTTTGCATTAGGTCTTGCATTAGTTAATTTGCATCTAGGGTTTCTAGACTTTGCATCAATAAAAGTGCATATAGGTTACATTTTTTCCTCTTGCGTCATTGAATTTCATTTGAAAGCTATAATTACACTTATTCTAGAAATCATTCAAAATAGAAAACATAACATTTACATAGTGTTTATTGAAAAACAGTGCAAAAACCCTAATCTAGGACACATACGCCCCTTTGGGCAATTTAGTCCCTATACAGTTGGTTTTTATTGATTTCTAGGTATTCTGTGGTGAATGTTATTCACTGTTCAAACCCCTCAAAAACCCTGATTGGGACTCATACACCCATCTAGGCGATTTAGTCTCATTACAAATTTTAAACTGGATTTTCCAGCATTAAACACTCTATTTCTATGTTTATGTTTGTTGTTGTTAGTTATCTATTTCAGTTTACAGAGTTTCTATTTTCTTCATTTCATTGCATCTAGCTTAATTTCATTTGAATTAGAATTAGAGCATAACATTTATCTTGTGTTCATTACATCTTGCATTTCCTCGATTGTCCCTTGTATGAGTTTTTCTACTTGGTTTCCTATTGCGAATACCATAGTGAGACGAAGTTTGAGACTCATGTCAACCCACAATAGCACAATCATTGTGGATCTTGGGTTATCTAGCTCTTTCACTCCTAGTATTGATATTAGTCAATTAGGTATGGATCATCCCCTTAACAACTCTCTACCTTCAAGTAGTGTGACACATGTTGAAACAATGGTTGCTATTATTCCGCAAGAAAACATAATTCAAATTCATGAAAACCTAGTAAACCTACAAAATCAGGTAAGTACTAAAAAAATTTCAACCACCGCTATCCCTACCATAGATAACATACATCACATGATTGAAAGTGAAGAAGGAGTTGACCTTGTGCATTACATAGTTCAGATCTTTGGAAAACATCTTACCTCAACCACTAGTTGTGCTTTACCTTCAAACAATGTCCAAAGTCAAGGAGGAACCCAAATTCCTCCTCTAATAACCATTGCCTTTATTCCTACCTATACCACCCCTTAAGTTACAACAAAAATGCAACCTATTAGTAGTGTCATTCCTACCTTGGGTATTTCTGTTAGCATCCCTAGTACCTTGGTGGCATTGCACGCCATTTCTCCTACCACTTTACCTCCCATAAGCATTCCATTCACTTGTCCCTCGAACACATATACACCTCCACCATATTCAACTCCGTCTCAAAATGAAAACAGTGGCACCCTCATAAATCAACTTGTGCAAACTGTTTCATCCCTTCAAAGGAAAGTTTCCACTATAAACCAAAATCAAAATAGCCAACCTACATATTATGTCAAAAGCAATCCCTTATCCTTGGAGATATTGAGAACACCAATGCCACAAGGTATAGAGGTTCCCAAATTTGAGAAATATGGAAGGAAAGGAGATCCTTCTAATCATGTTTCCTCTTATACCGCCTTATGTAGTGACTTTATTCTTGAGGATATGCTCTTGGCTAAGCTTTTCCCTAGATCCTTGAAGGATACTACCTTAGAATGGTTTTCCTCATTACTAAATAACTCAATTTTTTCATTCAATGAACTTGTTAAGGCATTTATAAACCATTTTTGAGTGCATATGACTCCTAAAATGACCTTAGCCAATTTTATGAGATGTAAGCAAAAAGATGATGAAAAATATTATTGACTTTATTCCATGCTACCAATCGCTTTATTCCCAAATCGACGTAAAGATTCCTGATCCTCACCTTCAACAGATGTTCATTGAGAACTTTCAAACTAGGATATAAGATAAGCTTACCATATAAAGTTTCCCTCCTTTGTACACTTTTGTATTTCCCTTCATGATTATCACAACTCGATTAGTAGTCATGACACAAAACCCACCTCTAGCCAACCTGAGAAGTTCGAGTCTGCAAACCAAAACAATTACCAACCTTTTAGAAAATAGAATAAAGGACTCCTTCAACTTAATCCCCCTTAACAAACAACTCAACATGTCGATACCCTAGTGGATACTATAAGGAAGACAACTCCTGTCACATTTGGGGATCCAGCTAAACAATTCACTCCTTTACTTGATACCCTTCATAACACAATGTCATAACTTTTAGAACAAAAAATGATCACCTTGCCTCTTGTTAAAACTCCCAATCCTAATAAACCTTTACCTCCAAACTTTAGAACAAATTCCTATTTCCATTATCACCGATAAAATAGACATGATACAAAACATTGCAAGTGTCTTAAACATCTTGTGCAAGACCTCATTGATTCTAGTTGTCTTTCAATTGGAGGTTTTAATGATCAAGGAAATAAGTCCATTGACCCTCCTAGCCAAAGCTTGCAAATATTTACCAACCCTATGCCAAACCATGACATTTCATTTGTCAAATCTACTGAAACTAAGAAGAATGATGTGATGAATGTTGACACAGATGATGACAACATGGATACTATTGGACAAGATCCTATGGATACTAGTCCTATGGATATGGATACTATTGGACAAGATCCTATGGATACTAGTCCTATGGATATGGATACTATTAAAAAGGGTTTAATTATGTTGATTGAAACTCAAATTTTTAAGGTACGAACTAAAAATACTCTTGACATTGCTTTCTCCTCACAAGATATACTTGAACATGCATCCAATGGTCCTCTTTACATAGTCGGTCAAATCAATGACAAGCCCACTAATGAGATATTAATTGATCCCGTCTGTGGAGAGAATGCGATCACTGAAGAATTTTTACTTGCACACGAACTCTATCAAGAAACATATGACAAACCAAAAGCATGGATAAATACGCATAATGGTTTCACTTGCCCTACGATGGGATTGATCACCCATCCTTTACAACTAGGACCAAAAAAAATAGATGTCTCATTCTCAATCATCTCGACATCTGATCAATTCCATGTGAAGCTTGGTTACCCATGGCTACACTCCATGGAAGCCGTCTTGTTGGATGAGCAAAAAAACCTTAAAGTTTCCCTTTGAAAATGAAATATTTATAGTGCACCACAATGGCTTAAATCCTTTGTCTTCCCATGGAAAATTTTCATTAGATTTATTTTGGCCTGAGCCTATGGAACCTATTAAGCCTTGTGAGGACTTCTTTTTCAAATCCTATCAAAAGTTTAAGGTGAAATTCATAGAAAAATTATCCCTTAGAAACATACCTCAACCTATGATTGAGCCTACAATCGTTGACCAAACCATGATTGAACCTAAAGACATTCCAAAAAACCAAGACCAACCTAAGACAAAACCTTTGACTATTTCCTAAAAATGATCAAGAGATACCAAAAACAATCCCATAATGCCTCCTAAGATAAAATTTTTTTTACAAAGCTAAATAGAAAGTGGTTGAACAACCTCCCATGGTTCCTTCTGTTTCTCCCCTTAGGGAAGAAAATAAACCTATGGTTGATAAACCCACTCCTACACAAACGCAACTTGAAAATCAAACTAAAAGAAACAGAAATGCTCGAGATCATAGGAATAGATGTCGTGCTCTTGCTTAAAATATTAACGAAGAAACAAATAAATAAAATCAACATCCAAACTTGACCGAAGCAATACACGGTGAGTCTCCCCCTTCGCGAAAACAAAAAGATCCTATACTGCAACAGGAGCTAAATCCTTCTTTATAAATTATCATTTGACCTCCTACTGTGATTAATTTGGATGATGATGGCGAGGTTGCTAAGATTGACAAAGAAGTGAATAATGCATTAAATACATTGTTTTCCTCTTCTATGAGCTTAAATGTTAATTCTACTAGGAAGAGTGTTGAACTTGGTGATGGCCCTAGTTCGACACTTGCTATTGTCCCTTTGGCTAGTTTTCCACCTTTCGTATACGATGAACACGATTGGGATGCAAACAACCTGCTAATAGGTTGAATCACATGTTCCTTACTAGTATTTTTCATTGTTTCTTTTTCATATTTCTTTCATGTGATTACATATGCATAATGTGATCTCCACATATAGTTTTGTTTGATGTCTCTCTCTCTCTCTCTCTTTGTGGCATTCCTCTATTTGTATCTACATTCTTCTATATGTCATAAAATTTTATCTTTTCTTTGTCTTGTGTTTTCCTTTTGGGGATGACACAAGGCGTTGATACATTCATGTCTCTTCCATGTTGACCCAAAAGATTTTTTTTTATCTTTTCTTTGTCTTGTGTTTTCCTTTTGGGGGTGACACAAGGAATTGAGCATTTAGGTCTCTTCCATGTTGACCCGAAAGGATTTTTCTTTGTTTTCACTCTTTTTGTGTCATTCTTCTTTTTCCATGAGTATTTGGGGAATGATGACAATTTTGAGCTCTCTTAAAAACATTGTAGCAAGAACACACTAACCCCAAATCCATGGATCCCTCATGTGTTTGGACTTCCATTTTGGGGGAAACCCATTCCTTTTTCATGACGTAACTTTATTTGGAAACATATGACTTAGAAGAGGGCTTCCCAAATAATCTCTCATGTCCTCTTTATTGTTATCATTTATCATTCTCTATTTTAAAGTAATTTCTCACTGCATGGTGTTCAACAATTTCTTTAAAGTGGGGGCATACATTGGCATTATTCTTTTTGCATTTTTCATGTTTCATGATGTAGTCTTCTTATTTAACATGCAATGCATCTTTCACTTTGTGGTGACATTAGGTGTGATGTCCTTCAAGAGCATGATCTCTCTTAGCATATTATATTCCTCTTAGTGGCTTGATGTGACACATTGCATCCCCTAAGTTTCAAATCTTCTATTCTTCCATTGGTCTCTTGGATACATTAGGCCAAATGTTCCCTAAGTTAAGACCTTACATGAACTAAGAAAAACTCCTTTGAATGTACTTTACACTACTTTTTCATTTATAACATTTGTTATATGGCCACCTTGCATAAAACACTTTGCTTTCCTGTGGTGCCATCTTGTTTGTTCATGAGTTTCAAGCATACGAAGCTTTGCCTACCTCATGAAGCTTGAAGTTCATTGTTTTGTGACAACTTAACAAAGTTATCATGAGGTATAGCTTTGGTATGGTTTTACAAGAAGCTAAACTTAGGCGTGACTTTCCCATAACCACTTTCTTGTGAGCGCATACAGGTCATGTGTGTATGTGTCTCACCCTTTTGGATACTCGCCCAGTGGAAAACTTAGAGTTTTGTTGCCTCAGAGTAAGTGTGCATTTTTAGACAAACAACCTAGATCTAATCCACAACTTGCGAGAAAAATGATTGAAGCTTGATCCACCCCTTTTGTTTTGTTTTTCTTTTCTCTTTATCTTTGGTAGTGTATTATTGTTCCTTGTTGTTGCTCCTTATATCATTTTCATGTGTGTTCTTTTGTGCCTATGTTGGTTTGCTATGGGATCTTGATCCTGGCGGCTTGATCACCCCTCTTGATAGTTGTCATCATGTCTAACTATCATTGGTACACTTTGACCCCTCTTGAGGTGATTTTGTCTACTTTAGTGTGTTTGAAGAAAGTTCCTCCTCTCACTAAAGTGGGGGCTACATGTAGTGACGAAAAATGTATCCCTCTACATTTTTGCACTTGTTTGGGCCCTCCCTATTGAAATGAGCTTAATGTTGCCTTGATTTAGTGTTGTAATGTGTTTAACTTATTCACATTAGGTCTTGGGACCTTGTAAACTAAGTGGACCTAGTTGTTCCTTATTTAGGATGTTGTGATGTGTACCTTTACACTTTCGCACTAATCTAGGGTTTCATTAATTGATTGGGCTTCTTTATGCCTTATTTGGCCTTATTTTGTATCCATAAGCCTTATTTAATGCATCTTTATGAGATTAATCTCGGTATTTACCAACATCCAATCACAATTTGTGTATTTTTGGATTGCATGGCCCATATTTAGTGATTTTGGACTCGTACGCTACCTTGGGTGTATGGGTCCCACCTAAGTTTTGGGGCCCTAATATGGATTTCACATGAATCTAAGCCTTTCTTGAAAAATATGTCCCAAGCTTAGCATAATGGGACTCATACGCCCCAATTGGCATATGAGTCCCACTTAGCTTAGACCTAAATTAAATTCAAATTCTTGGTGGGATTTTATTCTCTTAGATTTCAATAGATTTAGCATAAACAAGTATAAATACAAGGTTAGAACACATATTTTCCACTAACAAGTTTACAAGTCATCTAGAAATTTAAGAATTCTAGCACTTACAAGGGAATTCAAGAGCATTTAAGAGTGATTATCAAGCATTTTGGAACACCATTTGAGTATAAAACATCATGTCAAAGTCATCATGCATCATGTTTATTTTTGAGCTAACATTTGCAATGTAGGGTTTTATGATTCAAGCAAGCATTCAATTCAAGATCTACAACATTCAAGCAAGAGTCAAGATCTACATCCATTGGATCCATCTCATACATGTTTGCAACATCTTATTCAAGGGTTTGGTGAGTTGCAACATCACATATTTGTTCATTCATCATTCTTCCTTCCTATTTCATTTCATTTCAAGGTTTGATTACCAAAATGAGGTTTGACCAAGGAAAACCCCTTTCCACTAACAAAACAACATTTTTCCCTCTCTTTAGTGTGTTATTTACAAATATAGGTTGAAGACACATTGAAGAGCAAGATTGGAAGAAGTTGTCAATGTTGCAAACTTGTCAATGTTGCAAACTTGTCAATGTTGCAAACTTGTCAATGTTGCAAACTTGTCAAAGTTGTCACCTTGTTTACAAGATCACTAAAGGACACCTTCAGAGCATAATTTAGCTTTTTGGATCTGGAAATCAGGATTGGAAGGAATAACAAAGATATAAGAATAGATTTAGACTTTGATCCCCCAAAAAAGTTGAACAGGACTGATACGCCACTTCTGGCGTATGAGTCCCAATATAGGTCTTTTTCCAAATTTTAAGAGTTCCAGACTTGTCACTACTAGATTTATGTTCCTGCCCATAAACCCTAATCTTGGACTAAATTTCCTAGCCTAGTGTATGATCCCTAGTGTGCATTAAAATCATTTTTTTCAACATTTCAAACCTTCATCTGAGCTTCTATGGTTTCCTTTAGTGAAACTAAGTGAAATAGGAACCCCTCCCTTGTGCTTCAACTCCTAAAAGATAGAGGATCTTGATATTCGTTGTTTCAGCTAGTTCTATAGGGATTTAGATTTGATTCATTATGAAATTTTTTATTCTATGGATGTACCATCATTGGTAAAATACCTATATTATATTTATTCTATTAGTGACTTTTCCAAGAAAATATGGGTGTTCATAGTTAGGTGTAAATTTAAGGTCTTCTCAAAGTTCAAATAGTTCAAAGTTCTTGAGAATTAGATAGGGTAGAGTTTGATGGATTTTGTAGGGAACATGGGATTGTGAACCATAAGAAAAATATATACACCCATTAGGATATGGTTACACTAGAGAAGAACAATAATTGAGACTTGGTGATGCTTCCCAAGGATATGAAACCCATTGGTTGCAAATGAGCTTTCAAGAAAATATTTTGTGAAAATGGTAAGATCTAGAAGCACGAGGCAAGGTTATAGGCTAAGGGTTACTCCAAATTAGAGAAATTTATTTTGGTGAGATGTTTTCTTCTTTTATAAATATTACATCTATCATATTTTTGTTATTTTTTTTGTTTTTTACTTTAAGGTTGAATATATAGATGTTAAAATAACTCTTGCATGGAGATATGGAGGAGAAGGTCTAAATGTTACAACCAAAGCACTTTGTGGTGATGTGTTAGGACATTATTTGCATATTAAAGAAACCTCTTTATGGTCTAAAATAGTCCCTCTAAATTTGCTATAGTTTTTTCTATTCATTTTTTTAAAAGTTGGGATTTGTTAGAGCTTAATTAGATTGGCATGTTTATTGCAAGAAAATAGGTAATCAATTTATTGTTATCATTATTTTTGTTTTTGATTAATTAAGCAATGAAGGGCCTTTATCCCATGGTTACAAAGCCAAAAACTCAAAAAAGGAAACAAGCTGGGAAAACAACACCATCCAACAACAAGAAACAACAACAACCAGGATGGCACACATGTCGATTATCAAAAGCTGCAACCATAGAACCAATATATACTTAATAAAAAATAGAGTACTACTGCTAAAGCATCTAATGCTATGAAGACCATTAATAAGGTCCACCATATTCCAATGGGTTCTCAACTATAACAAAGCTATATTAAAATAGTAGTTTGATATAGCAAAATAGAGTGCCAAAAAATTCAAAGTAGCCATAACCAGAAGAAAGAAAAAGAGCCATTATTTAGCTTTAGCAATCAGGTCCCGGTACTCTCCAATTTGGGAGACATACTCCCTCCAGTCATGTCCCTCATCTTCAGCCTATTCCTTCATCTCATCAGTCTTTCCCATCTTGTTAATATTTTTTCTAATCTTTGTTTGGCCCAAGACAACACCAACCATTGGTCTGTGCATGAGACCATTAGTTACTCTCATTAGAGTAATAATGGCTTTCTCCATATCATCCATATGGACCTACATGTAAGTCATCTTGCTTTTAAGAAATTCAGAATTAGAATCCAACAATGTTAGTATCTTTAGCATTGTTCACAGTTTCAAAATCTTTCAATAATTCCTTCCTTGGCTCTTCTTCAATTTCAACATCTTCCTCATTAACTTTTTTTTCCTCCATTTCATCCTCTCCCATATCATAAGTTGTTTCTTCAAATTTCATGTCCTCACTATCTTCATCAACTTGAGCCTCAAACTCTTCAACCTCCTTGAACTCTTCCTTGAAATATGGCTTTTTATTTACTTTTTTTATCCTAGGAAGTAACCTTTGCAAGGAAAGTAGATCTTTGGCCTCCACTTCCCATACTCAACTTCCTTTCCTCCTCATCCTCCATTTGAAATCCTTCTTTATCTTCTTGTATAGTGATAACCACATTCTAGTTTTTCAATTATTTTTTTTGGTTTCTTGGACTTAGGAGGTTCAAGAAGAAGTGGAGAATGCTTGTGCTTTTAGGAGTAGCTTTAGCTAGTTTGAGCTCAAGGGCATTTTTAGTAGGATTTTTTTACCCACAGGGGTTGAGGGAGTGGGATTTTTAGCAGTAGAGGAAGAGACTTTACTAGGGTGATTCTCATTTCGTTCAACAATTTGGGGTGGTGCCTAGGGTTGGGCTCTTGGATGGGGTTAGCCACTGCAAGGGGTTCAACATTTTTCCCAACATTTTGATCTTGAATCTCCTGTCTAGCTTCCAAGGGATTACCTCGAGGATTCGGAGCTAGGGCGTATTTTTTTAAGAGTGAGCATAAGGCCTTGATGTAGGGGAGGTTTCACACTATTTTCTATGTTTTTTTGGAGAGATTAGAGTAGACAGAAAGGAAAATTTATACGTTCATTGTGACGGATATTATTCAACAAAGGAAAGTGATATGCATGTATAGTCATATATCTACCTTCAAGAGTAAAGTATATCACAAACATACTGACTAGAGCATAGGACCTGATGGGAGTTTGAGCTAGGCATATGCATTTTGAAACCTAGTGATATTCTTGTCATCATGGAGGAAATTATCAACAAACAACTAGTAATCAGCTTCTCTCTTCTTCACAACCTTAATACCTTGGTTTTGTAGGTTTGTCGCCTCTGCTATGAACTAAGATGTCACCTTGAATCTAACAACCCCTATAGAACATGCCCCTTTCTCCATGAGTTGGTGAATTTTTCCGTGAGGCACTCATTGTACCCTTTCATGGCTTCAAAAAAAGGAACCATTCCTGCTCGATTGAATAGCCTCCAAAGATTAGCATTTTTCCTTAGAGCTTGACAATTTGGGGGTTATGTTCACTTTCTAGGACCACCCATTTTAGAGCACTGTAAGCTTTTAGGATTAATCTTCTACGGACCTTTCCTCATAACACCACTACACCCTAGAAACCTTCTAAACTTGTAGAGCACATTATTGCTTGTGTTTTGAAAATAATCTCTTTCTGAAATGAAGTTCGAGAATTTTCTTAAAGAGATGGTTGTTATCCCATTTCCCTGGGAAATAATTCATTTTATCATTACAAAAAATAAATGAGTCTTTATTATTCATAGCAAGTTGATCTTTAATTTGGAGGATATATTTTACATTAGGCATGTCGTTACACTTTGATTTGACACTAGTCTTTACTTTGATATTAGTCATGTGATACATTATATTCTCAGAATGAAATAATAATTTCCCTTCTCACCTGAGGAAATCTTCATTCTCCTAGTCGTACCCAAAATATCATCATTATACTAAGAGCCCTTTATGACACAAGATCACGTAATCCTCCTATGCCAATCTGTTTTCTCAACTTTATAAGTTATACACATTATCGTACTTGTCTTTTAACACTTTGTCTTTCAATGAGAAAGGCAATTGATTGTACTCCCATTGGGTCCACCGTACACTTGAGTGCCTCATTGGTTGCACAATCAATAGAAAGATTTCCCTCCCTGAACACATATTGTATACGGCAATGAGTAAATAATTTCATTAGGGACTTGTAATTGTCAATGATGTCTTTATGTTGATAACATGTTGATTGGTAATAATAAGGAAATGGTTTATGAAATATTATCTTTCATTAAAATTTAATATGAAGGATTTTTGGGTAGATAATTAATCTCAAAGATGGAATTAAGGAGGGATACAGCTAACCCAAAACATTGGACTAGTCAAAATAAGTATGTTACCTTTGTTTTGTAGTGGTACATGATGTAAGATTACAAACTGGTGAGTGTCTCCATTCCTAGAGGAATAAATATTTCAATTGAGTAGCATACTTCAACATAAAATACAATAGAGCACATAAGCCACATTCCCTATTCAAGTTTAGTTAGTAGTATTATGTATGTTATGATTTGAAATTAACTAGACAATGCCCAAGAAGAGAATCTTAAATCTAGGTATATGTCCAATTTGGAAAAGGAGCATTGTAATATAGCGAAAAGGGTCTTCAAGTGATTTTTAGACACATTAGAGTGTTTGAATTGCTAGTAGGAAGGTCCATACTTGAACAAGATAATGGATATATAGGGATTCATGGATTTTGATTTGGTGCAATATGTGGATAGAAGGAGATGTACAAATGGATATGTGTTTTCTCTATTCAATGGTGTGATCAATTGGATAAGAAAAATATATGTTGTGCATTTTCTCTTTCGACAATGGAGGTAGAGTACATGATAACTATTAATGTTTCTAAAGAAGCAATATGGATTTAAATCTTGTGTTTGTATGTTGGGCTAAGTTAAGATATAGTGTTGATTTAGCGTGAAAATTAGAGTGCCATCAACTTCGCCAATAGCCCCATCTTCAATGATTAGAATTTACACTTTGATGTGCGATATAACTTTGTGATATGGTGTAGGTTAAGAGGGCTATGGTTGAGAAGGTGAATACTGCTATAAATGTTAATGCAAGAATGTGAATGCTACTATGAATGTTAATGAATTAACAAAACCCATGAACATTTAATGAAGTTTAGGTGATGCAAGATGGCCATTGGGATTAAACAGTAGCACTAGTTCACTATTTTGAGAACCTATTATGTTTCTTGTAATGTATACAATGAAAGAAACTATTCACATAACATCACTAGTATCAAAGCATCAAAACTAAGCTTTGATACCAAGTGAAAGGAAACTAAATAATTTCTACATTAGCCCCATAAAAGAAACAATGAAAATAATTTACAAATCTAAATCTAATATAGTACAAAATAAGATATATCATAAGAATCCCTTTCGAGAAAAACCTAACCTCCAAAGCACAATCGATGTATTATTTAATAAAAAAATAGTTACTTGATATGTTTATAGAGTACTAATGCTTCATCAAGAGTACAAGGAATTCAAAAACATCTAGCTTCACAAATTCAATTCACCAAAAACCCAATCCTCTTAACACATTCTCTCCATTGTGTGAATAAACTAGCAAAATCTCAATCATACATCTATTACCATACTACAATATCATAGCCATGAGCAACAAGAGGTCGTTTGGGGTGGAAATCCAATAAAACAACCCTACAAATATGCTCCCATCCATCTCCATTTATCTATAAACTATAAAATCATGCATTTATTATATAGGAAAGCTCAAAAATAGAAACCAAGGATAGTTTCCAATACTATGTGTTAAAACCACAAGCAAATTTACTTGAAAAACCTTGGATGTATCTATGTTTTCAACAAGATTTTCTCATGCATTGATCAAAGATCCTTCTTGGATTTCTAATCCATGCCTAACTCCCTCTATTCATGTGCTTTAACCAAATTAACATTTTTTCATTCTTTACAAGTGTCAAAGTCTCAATTATGACTTCTATGACACTACTTGTGTTACTTACAACTTGTCAAGTACATATTACATGAAGGTGGGATGCCCATTTTTGTAGGCACATAGTAATACAAATTACAAATATGAATATTAGGAATGCAAGGTGGATGAAATCTAATCCAAACATTTAAGTGGAAGATTGTTGGGACCAGAGGACAATGTGTTGTATACCTTATAACTCATAGGTTTAACTGAGTTATTTAATATTTTAATTTTATAAAATAATGCACCCACATAGAAAAATGAAATCCAACTTGGATTCCACATCATGTGTTATTGGTTTTATTATGATAGTAATAAGTCAATGAATATAGGGTTGCTAGGTGGACTATGACTATCATCTCTGAATGATTTCTTATAACCATGTAGTGCCCCTTCGTATTTGGCCTATCTTGATAGTTGAGTAAGTTTGTTTGGATGATTGGTGATGTTCCATTGTTGTTCGTTGTTATGTTGTTGAATTTGTTATTGAAATTATGTGGTAAACTTAATATTATAGATGGCCTTGTTTAATCAGTTAAATTAAATTAAATTGATTATAAGGTAATTTAAATAAATTTAGAATTAAAAATAAATAAATCAATAAATCAATATTGTGAAATAGAAAGGATATAGTTTATTGTTACATAATTAAATTAAATTGTTTTGTATATGATTAATGATAGTTGATAATTTTATTATCATGAAAGGATAATTATTTAAATGAGGAAAAGTAATATAATTTTTAAATAAATAAAGAAAATATTTTTGAATGAGATGTAATAACAAGTTAAATAGAAAAGGGTGGAGTGTGTGCACATGCATGACTCCAAACTGAATTTCGAACTAGAAACTTGCCAATTTTGTTGACTTTTTGTGTTGAAAACTTATCTCTTCTTGGATTTTATTTTAGAAAAACAAAACTCTTTCCTTGTTTTATATAGTGCTCATTTTGGAAAAATGTTTTACTAGTTAGTTTTGTTTTGGAAGAAGAGAACAAAAAAATTGCTCTCTAACCATATTGAGGAGAATACAAATCTTGGATTGAAAGTTGGTTTTCGAAGTGGGAACAAATTGCTGTAAATTTGGGTGGGAACATAATACATGAAAAGAGTAAGATAAGGGTGACGGGAGGAGATTGGAAAGAGGGAAGATAGGAGGACGTTGGAAAGCCAGAGAATAGACGATTCTAAAAGCCATGTTGATATTCAAATGGGAAACCCACCGAAAAGAAGCAGGTGCCAAACTTCTCTTACCCTTCACCCCTGTTGGTTGCTTATTACCTGTCCAAGATTTTTGTTTTGCTTGAGTTTATTGTTTACGATGTCTAATAACATGTATTTCCATTCGATACTTGGCTTAGCAAGTACCACATGCTTGGAAAATTTGTGTTAGAACGATACAACCTTCTTAGATGACACTACCCTCTATTATTTCTCTCCATGATGTCGCTGGTTTGCAGTACATTGAATGATTTTGTTTTGCCTTTTTAGTATTCGCTTGTATGTGTTGAATGATATATAGTTCGAATGATATATAGTACACTATGCTGATATGATAGAAGACAAGTTTGATTCAATGCTTTTTTTGTAATATATTTTGATGTTATGTCAATGTTTGGCATCGATACCCCATTTGAAGCATACCTTTATGCTAGCAGTCGATTCTGTAGGTAGCGCTTAGTGAGTCAAGACTTCATGTTCTTTCTAGTCGATGCTATATGGTATGACTATAGATATGGCAGATTTGCAGCCTTAACAATGCATGGGTCTTAGCTTGTTACCATTATGTGGCGAATTAAGATTATAGTTTGCACTCAGATTTCAATGCTTATACTTGTTTGGTTTGGGCATTGATATTTTATATGCATTGAACTTGCCTTACAAATGAACGTCAATACTCTTATATTGCGCTCTTCACTGCACTTTGCATTTAGTTTTTTTGTTTTAGATTTTGTCAAAAATTGAGTCCCTTATAATTCGTTGATGCCTCCATCTACCTCTGTTTATCTGAATTTTTGTTCGGCTTGGTAAGGTAGACAAACCAATAATTTAGGGAACGAATTCTACAGATTTTATTCCAAGTCGATAGCAGATCCTTATTAACATACTTATGTGTTGTTATGTCTTCGATTTACTTGTTGAATTTCATGTGAAAGGTGTTTGTACTTCTTTTGTGTTTTATACTTGAGCAGCCGCTTATTTAAGATAGATAATTCTGGAAAAACCTTTTGGCGGTAACCAGTGTGTCACTTGCAATCTTCTTACAGTTCGATTTTGTATAGTTTACTCTTGCTAATTTACATGGTAGTTGGTAACTACCTTCTTTAATATATACATATTGGCTTATAGTTTAAGCTTTAGATTCATTTAAGCAATTCCATGCTTGGTTGTATAAACTACAAATTTGACAGTAGTCACCTTCTATTTGATTTTCAATACACACACACACACGTGTGTGTGTTTTCTCAATGTGTGTGTTCACTCTTGTCTTTATAATCTGAAGAAAAAAAATCTGTCATAAACAACAGTATATATGATAAATATGGCTCGAGGAAAATTCATCGCCAGCAATTCACCGATGGAAAATTCATCGTCAGCAATTCACCGTGGGAAAATTCACCGCCATGACAAATTTATTGTGGGAAAATTCACCATGATGACAAATTCACTGCCAAGTAAAATTCACTGCCAGCAATTCACCAAGGAGAAAATTAACCGCCATTAATGTTTTTTAATATATATTTCAAAAACTTCGATTTTTGATAATAAAAATAAAAATATTTTTCAATATATTTTATCATATACTTTTCAATATATGATAATAAAAATAAAAAATAAATACATTAAATAGATCATAAATAAACACATGGAAAAATATATATTTTTAATATTTGTGCAAAGAAACACATGGAAAAATAAAAAATTGCATATATAATATTTTATATAAAATAAAAAAAAATTCCATTGTTTCATGATACAATATTGTATAATATATATTTTTTAAAATATTTTTTTTATGTTGATTGTATAAAACACAGCGAAAAATAAAAAAAATGTATATATAAATAAACACATGGAAAAATAAAATAATATTTGAAGTAGAAATTAAAGTAAATATATATTTTTTAAATTTTTTTATGAGAATTAGTGCATAATTTTCATATCAAAATAAACATTAAAAATATTTAAAAAATAAAATTGTATTGTACGGCAGGTGAAAATTATTATAAAAAAAAATTCAAAGTTTTCCAAATATATATTGAAAAACATTAATGCGGTTAATTTTCCCTTCGGTGAATTGCTGGTGGTGAATTTTACTTGGCGGTGAATTTGTCATGGTGGTGAATTTTCCCACGATGAATTTGTCATGGCGGTGAATTTTCCCACGATGAATTGCTAGCGGTGAATTTTCCATCGGTGAATTGTTGGCGTATGCCGATAAATATATATTATGTTATAATTAAAGAGTAAATTGTTGTGTATAAATGTGTATTTTGAGAGCTATAGAGTTACTTTAATTAAACGATCTCATATTGAATGTATAAATAAAATGTAATCGAGGATTTAAAATATTCTTTAAAATTATTACTTGAATGAGTTAGAGAAATCAATGGTTCTGCTAGTCAAGTAATATGAAATGATATAAGAAAATAACATTATTGCTTGAGATTAGTGGATTATGTAGATAAGGAAAATAGAAAATCAATAAGAAAAGGTTGATTTGCTATATTTAGATGTTTGGAAGATTTGATAAATGAGTTTGAAATTAAATAGAAAGAAAAGACATTGTTTGAATTACATATATGAATTACAAGATTCTATTGAAATTTGGATTCCTCTTTGTGAAGTATTTAGTAAAGGTATTAGATACTTTTATATTTATGTCTATGTCTTTGAATTTGTTATGTGAAATAATATTTTATGATAGGGTCATTGTAGCATTATTTTATAGTCGAAATTTTAATACTAAGGTTTTGAAATGATTGCTTCAATGATAATAGAGTCACCTTGAAATATTGTTGCACAATATTTAATTTGATCAAGTGAGTAATCTATTGTATGCTGATTATTTTGCAATCTTTAGGTTGAGTTCATGGCTGAAATGTTATTGCTTGTTGATGTACAATCATGATGTATTGTTGGTTGAATTTTTCGTTGGTTATTGTGGTGGGTTTTGGTAGTGTGATGATTTTGAGTTATTATTTTATGGGAGGGAGCCTATTTGTGCCAAATGGTCATTGAGAAGATTTTTTTTTTGGGGTGATTTTGTAATTGAGGTAGTTATGTTAGTTTTTGATTGAGTATGAGGATTTTGTTGTGATGTTGCCACTCTCTATTTTATATTTGTTGACTCGTAAATAGTGGATGGAAAATATTTCTTTGAGATCTTGTTATTGTTTCCACTTTGATGGGGAACCTGTGTGTTAGTAATTTGTTAGACTTCTAGAGGCCAAGGGGAAATTTGTTACATGTGGATTTCATGTTGATTCTTTATAAATTCTTTGATCTTGATTCTTGTTTTGAGCTCATGTGGGTTGTTACCTTGCACCATTGTTTTGCTTTATGATGTGGTCTTTGTGCGATAAGGTTTAAGCCTTGCATGTGTTCTTGGTTTTGTGATTATGGTGCTTTGTGTCAATGGGTACACCCTAGTTGTTATGTGGGTTTTAGCCTTGCACGGTGGAAATTGTTCTATTATGGAAGTTTTGTGCAAGATGGTGCATGCCTTGTTTTATGTGATATTCATGTGAATTTATATGTTGTGCAAGGTGGCTTACCCTGTCAGATGTGTTTGGAACTTCCAGTTGTTAGTAGGGGGAGTTGCTCTCAATGGGGGTTGGTGCACAAAATGGTGTTAGGGTAACTCATTGGGAGTTTCATAATTAAGTGATAACCTAAATAATTAATTGGGGGGATTGGGTAATTGACACATTAATCAAGATAAGTAGATGTCTCACCCATGCCGGTAGTGCTTTCGTAGGCTAAGGATGGGATGAAAAGGCCTGGTTGGAAATATCACTACCTTGTCTTCACGAAAGGTAAGTGATTCTGCATGTGTCACCCTATGGGGCCAACGCCTAGTGAGAGACAGTCAGGGTAACCATAAATGGGGGTCAACATCTAGATTGTCAGGGTAACTCAAGGACGGGGGCCAACATCTAGCCTATCAGGGTAACCCATGTCAGGGCCATGTGATGACACTCCTCCCTTTAGCAAACATGTATGTCTTGCTTGTGTTCCCCTTGTTTATGTACCTCTAGAAGTGGTTGTTCTCTAATTTTATTGTTGCATATGTTGTGGAGTCTTGTTAGCCTTGTCTGCTTGACTATTTTTATGTTGTGGGTCCTTGTCATCTCCTAGCACAAGGGGTGGGCCTTAGGGTCCACATGATTAGTTGGAACATACTATGCATCCCATTGGGTTCCCAGTCAAAGTTCATGTTGTGCAGAGTTGTATCGTTGCAGTGATTTCAGAGCTTCACTAGATTTGGAGATAGCATTGATGTTATGTATTAAGTCCATTTTAGTTGTATTACTCTATGTAATTGATGTATCATTCCCATTTTATGTTGGGAAGCACTGTTGAACATTTGTAATCTTGAAATAATGTAATAAATGTAATGGATATATATTCTTGGTCTTATCATGTGTTCTCATAAGGATGTTTATCATTTATGTAATGTAATGGATCTATATACATTGTATACTTAAATTCTATATAATGGAATTGAAATGTTAACTTGGGAGTAGTGATCATCGTTATGGGAATTGGGTATCGTTAGAACATTGCGAGTAATGCAATCATGTTTACCCCAGAGGACATAGCTAGATAATGTGTATGTTGTATGTTAACTTACATTTCATGTTAGTTTTATTTTTTATTTTTTAAAATTGTGCTATTATTATTAGTTAATTTTGTTTTCCTTTGGGGTTTGTGTAGTGGGGAATTACAAACCATTTGTAAGAAGTGTATACAAGATATTATAGCACCCACGTGGAGTGCTTGGGAGTTACATTGAACCCCATTATTCATGGGGGAAAATAGTCAAATGAAGAGTTACTTTTTATGTTAGGAGGATTATGATCCATGCATATCTACCAACAATGGTTCCTATGATATTGTTAAGACCATTCTCATGGTTTGTGATAACTATGATAAAACTTCTATGATTTGTGACACTAGAGGCCTATGGGAACACAAGAATCATCCATTTATCATTTATACATTTTTCATGTGCTCTAGTAGTGTTGAAGGAATCTACACAAGTTCATCAAACCTTTTATGGTTTCTATCATGATTGTAGTAGGTTCCAACACACTTCTAGGCTAGATCACATTAAATCTAACTCAAAAAGCTTATGTAAACACACAATTTCATTTAAATCCTCGTTTAGAGAGTTTTCTATCAAGTTTCAACCTAGGCCTTAAATTAGTGGCATTAGATAAATTCATCTCCATCTTGCATAACCTATCAAACATGATCTTAGTATTTGAGCTTTCACACAAGGATTTAGAGCCATCATACTACCAACTAAGTCATTTTAAATTTTCCAAACCAACACAAGAGGAGATACATGTGATGATCAAGAAAATAATCAAAGAAGTGTTTATGGACTAGCCAAAAAAATGATTCAACTAATTTATAGAAGTCCAAGAACATGCTATTTCATCAAATTCATCATTAAATAAAATTTTAGTGGTTGATTCCTCCCTAGCTTTCAAGTAAGCCTGGATTTTCCTATGTTTGAAGGAAATATTTTTTGAACACCCAGAATACTGAGAGGGGGGGAATCAGTATTCTCTTAAACCATTCAAACATTAAACATCTAATCACCAAAGCATATTCAACTGCAATAAAGAAAGAAAGCATGAAACATTAACAACACCTCACAACAAATGAACACCAGGATTTTTACATGGAAAACCCAAAATGGGAAAAACCACAGTGAGGGTTAGCTCACAATATAGTATAACCGGTTAGAGTATATTTACAAGAGTGATCACTGAAAGTGGACTCACTGCCCGCAAAGAAAAAGATAGAAGAGAAATTTTGGCTCACAACCTATTTTGAACTGTTGCAATTGCATCTATTAGATGGATGAAATATAGTTCCAATGAATCTCAATAAACTAACTTTACACACTTCATTTGATTCAAACTTAACACTCTACTTTCCTTTGCATTCACATCACCTCAATCTTCTATTCAACATTCACAACTTAAATTCACACTACTCTAATAATATTCACTTGTCAACTTCAAAACATTCATACATATCTCATACCAAGATGCAAAACTTAAAAAAACATAATATAGGTCAGCATGGACCTATAATAGATCCCATATAAGACCATAATACTTATTTAACCTTCACACAACATCAAATGTGTTAGGTCAGCATGATATAATACCTAAAAAATAACCTTCAACTGTGTATCCACATCTCAACGCGTGGACCTCAAAACTCAATGCCAACTGAAATTCATACTCTACTGCCATTTGGAAACTTATCTTCAAAAGTGCAAAGCCAAAAACTCATCCGTGGAGGAGTGTGAAATCTCCTACGCTGTAATTTTTTAGGATGTACTTCTGTTACTCGTAACTTTCAATCCACTTGTCAAAACATGATGGAATATTGGAATTAGATACATTTAACATCCACCAAAATAATGTTAGAAGCGTAGAGTGAAACCTTTATTCATGGACCTATGTGAACCCAAAGATTGACACACTATTACGTTGAATCAGTAGTATTGACACTTAGTCATTTTCCAACATAACTTACTTTTTCAGATCAATCCTTCTTTCAATAATGTCTCCCTTAACAACTCATAAACATGTTAGAACTAATGGAAATGGTCTGCAACTAGAATCTTCACATAAGGTTCAATGTTGACATCAATGACAACACTGCAACACATCATTATATACCTTTGCTTGTCCCTCATGCTCATGTTTCCAACAACAGAATTAATGACATTCTTCCAACAATCTCCCCTTTTATCATTGATGACAACATGCCAAAAATATCCAAAACATTCTCCCCCTTTGACATCAAGGGCAAAGGGAACCTGTACAAATGTAATGAATTTCATCAAAACTCTCCTTGAGAAATATGTGCAAATATACAATGTAATGTCCCCTTTTTCGGCATGGTCATGTTTGATGGTGGTTAGCCTATTACTCAAACTCTCATAGGCTAACAGGTTGGGTTAGAGGGCCAGTGGCCTTATTTGGTGGGTTTTGTCATTTCTATCCTTGGAGTTTAGTGATTGGCTCACAACATGCCTTGGCAGTTCAAGATTTGACAGCTTTTGACGACACGTCAATACATTGAGTTATGAGCGAGATATTAATATTTCATTGTATTAAAGTGTTTTACTTTATTTGACGGAATATTATGAAGTCAACTTGATTTTATAATAAAGTAATCACTTAAATTTATTTAAGTGAAATATAAAACACTTTATCAAAAGGGGCGCCATTTATTTATTCTCTTGACTATTGAAAAGTAATAAAAATACATTTAAATGTATTTTAATGAGAAAGTGGCGTCATTTCCTTGGGATGCATGCCTTTTGGCTTTATATGCAAACAAAGGAGAAATTGAACTCATTATTGATTATTGATTATTTGATATTTCCTCTTGGCTTTGTTAAGCGTGGGTTTTCTCTAAGACAAGGGTTTCAGGAATTTTATCTCTGAAGAATGATAACTCTTCACAGATCTGTAATTGTGAGACTGTGAAAGATCAGTTGAACAATTGCTACAACAGGGGCTTCAATTCAGAAGTTCTACAATGCTTCAATGAGAATTTATGTGCAATATTTAGTAGTTTCTTCAATAAAATTCAAGATGAGTTGAGAGATTGGCTTTTTTCTTCATCAGGAGGTCAAATCAGCTTCTTGGCTATACTTCTTGGTTGAGGACATGATTTCCCTTTGTTCTGTGTAGCTCTTCAGGCAAGTGTGTGGGAGTTCTGGGGAAGAAATGCCTTCTTCTTTGAGGGTTTTGCATATTCTCCTTTGGCGCCTAGCTTGTTCCCTTCATCTGCTTCAGTTCTTAGGCTAGAGGTTGCTTTCCATTGCATTATATGCTTGAAATTGTTAGTTTACTCCATTCATGGCTGACAATTGGACTTATTTTCTTAATTAAATAATCTAGAGCATTTTGGGGGTTTGGTTGGAGCCAGTTGGGCTCATCATAGTGGTATCAGAGCTCTGATCCTGCTAGCTTGTAGGCTTAGCAATTTCTATGTGGTCACATCATAACAGGTTTGACAGGTACTATTCATGCAGGGGTCCTGGTTATCAGAGAAGTACTTTTGAAATTCCAACATTTCCGTTTGATGAACAAGAGGAAGATTTAGAGTTGGATAACATGGCTGACAGAGATGAGGAAGGACCATACAAGAACTGTCTTAATGGTGAGGACAAGGAAGCCAGAGATGTATTGAGTGGCCTTGTTGCAAGACAGGAACATGTGGCGAACATCCTCCAGCAGCTAAGTACCAACATCCAGAATTTGAGTATTCAAAGAAGGCCGAATTGATATTCGGATTAGGAAGGTAGTGTACATGGAGATAGACAGAGAATAGTTAATCCAACACACAACTATGACAGGCCTAATCGGCCAACATTTATCAAAAATGATCCTATTGAGGAGAACGTGGCTGAGGGAAGTGATGTGAATTTTGCAGATAACATCATGACACAACATGATGAGTGGGATAATTTTCCCCAAAGAGTTACGGATCACCTTAACTTCGATAGATTTCTAAGCCAAAAAAGAGAGCATGGCAGGAACTGGATAGATATGAGGCCTGAAAATAGGTATAATGATCTAAGGCAGGCTACCAACAAACTTACCTTAACTAATTTTGATGGCAGTGGCAAAGTCACAGCTCGAGCCTGGGTGAGCAAACTAGACACCTTTTTGACACTACATCCAATGGTAGAAGAGGATGTTGTGAGATTTGCAACACTTCACCTGGATGGCATGGCACATGACTGGTGGCACCATGGCATGGTCGCACTCCATCATGATAGGATCACTTCTTACCAAGAATTCACTGACAGATTGGTTGAGAGGTTTGACAAGCGTGATCCAGAAATTTACTTCAGAGACCTTGCTCAACTCAAGTAGTTGGGTAGCTTGGAGTCTTATATTGGTGAGTTTCAGAAGCTCTCAGTTATGGTCACCAGAATCTCAGAGAGGAGACTTGGCATTCTATTTGTAGAAGGTCTCCATGAGCCAATGAAAGGTTGGATCAAGGCATTTGATCCATGTACCTTGCACAAAGCTATGAGAAAAGCTCGTAGCATGGAACTTACTGCTTCACGTGGAAAGTTCACTTCAAATGCAGAAGCATCTACATCCTATACTGATAGCCAATCAAAACCTAAGGAATCAGAAAAAGTTGATGAAAAGAGGAAGTTTGCAACTCCTTTGGACCGAGCAACAATAAATGATTTGTGTAGGAGGAAGCTATGTTTCTATTGCAAAGCTCCTTAATACCAAAACCACAATTTTCCTCTTAAGCCTAAGGGTACAAATAAACAAATGGAGTGGTTTTATGAGGGTGATGACATTGCTGATTTAACGGACCAACAAGCTAGTTTTAAGGATGGAGTATGCGATCTATCATTCTCATCGATGCAAAAAGTGAGAAGATAGAACAAGAGATTCAAGAGGAGGAGCATGAGATGATTCAGGAGGATTATCATTTTGCTTCTAGTTCCATGGGATCAAAGGTGTTTGATTGGGATTAGTACAGTTATGAGGCTTAGTTTGCACACAATCCTCTTTATGAGGCAGATGCTACATCTTCTTGTGATAATCTGCTCTTTGAGGTGGATGTTGATTCTATTCTTGACCTTGATTTAGGGGTGAGCTTTGATCATGGTATCAGAGATTCTGTCAGTGCATCGGATTTTCAGACAGAGCTTGTTGAGGAGGTTCATAGTGTGTACATGGTCAGGAGTCTACACAATTTCACTTTCAGTCATCATGTACATGATATGCTTAGGATTCACAGTTCTGGTATGCATGTATTAGACATGTTGGATGATAGCATATCTCGTTCAAATTTGGGGAGCAGGTGTTGTCAGCAGTTTGACTTGCTTCCTTGTGAGTTTCTCTTTCCTCTATCAGATGGTTTTGAAATTGACAGGGTATAGCATAATGATCCTGTTGATTAGATATGGGAGTTATAGGAGACAGTTGATGACAATAGGCACATTTCACAGCTCTATCCTTGGGATCCTGGTGGAGTGGTTGATTCTTTTTTGTTGAGATTTCCTGTGAACAAGCAATTTTAGGGAGGGCAGACTGTAATGTCCCCTTTTTCGGCATGATCATGTTTGATGGTGGTTAGCCTATTACTCAAACTCTCATAGGCTAACAAGTTGGGTTAGAGGGTCAGTGGCCTTATTTGGTGGGTTTTGGCATTTCTGTCCTTAGAGTTTAGTGATTGGCTCACAACATGCCTTGGCAGTTCAGGATTTGACAGCTTCTGACGGCACGCCAATACATTGAGTTATGAGTGAGATATTAATATTTCAGTGTATTAAAATGTTTTACTTTATTTGACGGAATATTATGAAGTCAACTTGATTTTATAATAAATTAATCACTTAAATTTATTTAAGTGTGTTAGTTTTATGATCAGATTTAATGCACAGAAAATTAATTCTAAATCAAACACAATAACACAACAAATACCCTGGAAAAACCCTCCTCTTGAGGGGAAAAACCCAGCAACAAATATCTCTTTATTATATATCAATAATGGCAACAAGTCTCTTTACAATGAGGCCAATCTCAAGGCCGATATGCAACACCTTCACAAGATGCAATGATAACAAGTAATCAACACTTCCTTGTAACTCAGATCTGCCCTTAAGAAATTCGCTATCTGCTCTTGATAATTCACAATCTGCACTTGATTGATCTGCCCTTGAAGAATTCGCACTTGGAAGAGAAGAGATGCTCAAACTTGATTGATTATGAATGGAATGAAATGAGCTTGTATATATACATGATGGTGGAGAGGTCGCACCTCTTCAAGTGCAAGGTTGGCCTTCATAAAATGTAATTACAAATAATATAGATCACTATCAAGAGAGGTCGGCCTCTATAGAAATTTGTGCCTCTTCAATAAATATTAATTACAATAAATAATTAAAAAGGAGGTTGGCCATCTTAGAGATATGTTGCCATTAAATAATCACAAATAAATAAGGAAGTATGAAGCCCAAAGCTGCAATAACATCAACACTCCCTCTCAGCTAGGGAGGAATACTTCCTGTTGCACAAGACACATCACCTCATCATGATGCCAACCACAATGGCTACAACCATATGTGGAAAAGAAACGATATCACCTCATCATGATATTAGATATCACCTCAACATGATATCAACCATAATGGCTACAACCATGCTATGGTGTTTACAAGTGTTCATCACTTGCGTGATGTTGTCACCTCAACATGACTTTCACCATGGCTCTCCCAGAGGGTGAAACACAAGTACAAGATATGTCATGGAGTCACACACATGACATCCACCATGACTCTCTCAGAGGGTGGAAACAAGGACTTTCACCTCAAATCTCAGAAGAGAAATGCATTAACAAGGGCTTACACCTCAAATTCCTCCATCTCAGAGGAAAATGCATTAACAAGGGCTTGCACCTCAAATTCCTCCGTCTCAAAGGAAAATGCATTAACAAGGGATTTCACCTTAAACTTCTCTCACATAGAAGAACTCATTAATCAAGGGATTTCACCTTGAACTTTTCTCGCAGAGAAGAACTCATTAAATAGGCTCACTGATACTGAGACTCTTTCTCAGTTAAGGCTGGATTCTCCACCATACCAAGCTTATCTTGAAAGTACACAACTTGATTTTGGAGAGAGGATTGGTGAGAATGTCTGTCGTCTACTCATCAGTGTTGATGTACCTCAACTGTATAGCCTTCCGCAGTACCATATCTCTGATATAGTGGTACTTGATCTCAACATGCTTGGTTCTGTCATGGAACACAAGATTGAAAAATAGCTTCACGCAACTCTGAATATCACAATGAATGATAGTAGGCTCCATTGATTGCCCAAAATAATCCTTCAAGGAGCTTACGAAGTGACACTGCTTCCCGAGCTGCCATACAAGCTGCAATATACTCTGCCTCAGTTGTACTCAATGCCATAGATGACTACTTCCTGCTGCACCAGGATATCATGGAAGATCCCAACCTGAAGAATATCTCAATCAATATCCAGTTGTGCCACACAAGTATCTCAAGATATGCTTTGCTGCAACAAGATTACCATCTTCTTCAGGCTCAGTAGGCTCCCTTTGAATCTTCAAGCACTTGCATCAATCTTATGACCTCTTCATCCAAGATTGCCTGCAACACTTTGACTTAGATAAATGTTTTCCAGCGCACACCTCTGGTACTGTAGAGAGTTCAGGATAGTCCTCCTCGACCTCATCCCAGATCTCACCATTCTGAATAGGTTTGTGGATCTACCAATGACAAATCTAGATGACAGTCTTGAGCAATTCTGATCTCAACAACTAAAGGGATCTTCTAAGGATTTAGCACCTAGCTTTGCAATACAGTAATCTTCACTCCTTCTCAGTGAGTTACAAAACTCCCTCTTGACCCCTGCTCCAGAGATTGCAAGGAAGAATTCTGGAAGTGAACTCCCTCTAGCCACCAACTCAGTCCCATGGCTGCAAGATGTGACTTCATTCTTGATCATTTCTTTGGTCAACATGACTTCCTCATGAGATGCCTCAAACTTTTCATCACTAAGCAATCTCTCAGCACCTTCTGCTCTTAGATTTGTCCTAGAAGCATTTTAGAGAGAGATTACTAACTGTTTATAACTATCCAAAGAAATATCAAGGCTAGAATCATACAAGTTTTACTATCTCAGGTTATAGCATGAATACATAAGAATTTGTGAACAATATTGAAACATGAATAAGTAAATCAACCTATAAAAGAAATATATCAAAGAATCAGAATGAAGGGCTAAAGAAACTTATCTTTATCTAATTTTGATATAACTCTTTCTTCCATCTTTTACTGCTCTCGAGAGTGCCAAACTCAGCACAACAAAAAACAATAAGCACAACTACAGATTTCTTGAATGCATTATGCGGTTAGCATGTAGAACCAACTCTCTCCAAGATTTCAAGGCTCTATCATAGATCATGCATTAGAGAATGATATCGATGTGATCAACCTATCACAATGAAAATGCAATTCTCTTTTTCATCTCAAAGTCACACTCAGAGATCTACATAATTAGCATGAAACAACTCGTAATGAATAATTTGAAATCTTCAAAGGATCTTTATTCTAGAGAGCACAATTCAAGAGAAATTACAATCTCTCTATACTAATCACACAAGATCCAAATAAATGAAATAACTCAGCAAACAAAGAATACTTATCTCTTGATGGATGCAAATATTGGACACAATAAGACACGTTGCTCATGCATACAGATCAACACACAACCTTCACGGCTTGAACACAGGCCCATGAATTAGAATAGAAATTCCCTAGAATCCTTTTGAGGGGAGATCTCATCCACATCCGCAAATGAAGCATGTTGATTAGGTCTGGTTGGGAAATCCTTTGCATAGTGACCAAACTCGTCACAACGAAAACATTGGACTTTAGAGAGGTCCCACTTCTTCTTGAATGCAGGAGCACCATCAACTCCTTTATCTCTATTCCTCTTGAAATATCCTTTCTTTCCATCTTTCCCTTTCTTCTTCGAGGATTGAGTGGAAAGAACATAAATGTCTTCATCTATAGGGCTTCGACCAATACCTCTTGCAGCCAACCGAGACTCTTCTTGAATGCAATCCGCCCTCAAACGATCAAACTTGGGAAGTTTATATCTTGCGTTGATTCCTTGAATGAAAGACTCCCAAGATGAAGGAAGACCATTGAGGGAAAGCATGGTCAGATCCTTGTCATCAACAAAATGACCAATGGTAGAGAGCTGACCGCTCAATTCGGAAATCTTCATGAAGTAAGCGATGATAGATTCTCCTTCCACCATCTTCACATGATGGAGTTGTTGCTTCAACGCAAGAGCCCGACTAGTGTTGTTGATTTCGTACATCTCGTCCAATATCTTGAACATCTCCCTTGTAGTCTTCAACTTAGAAACAATAGGGACGATGTGGTCTTTGACAGAATTAACCAACAACTTCTTCCCCTTAATGTCTTTCTTCCTCCATTGCAACTTCTCTTCTTCTTCTTCTGGTTCGGGAACTTTGGTCTCCACAAACTCAGCCAAATCATTCTCTTCCAATGTGAGCATGATTCTAAATCTCCATGAAGTATAGTTGGAAGCTCCCTCAAGTCTATCCTCGATCTTCAATCCGTTCACCATCTTGATTGAGGTAGACATAGACAAATAATTATGATGAAGAGAATAGAGTATCACTGTATTATCAAATATGATCATGATCTTCTTCAAACCCGCTCTAACACCATATTAGTTTTATGATCAGATTTAATGCACAAAAAATTAATTCTAAATCAAACACAATAACACAACAGATACCCTGGGAAAACCCTCCTCTTGAGGGGAAAAACCCAGCAACAAATATCTCTTTATTATATATCAATAATGGCAACAAGTCTCTTTACAATGAGGCCAATCTCAAGGCCAATATGCAGCACCTTCACAAGATGCAATGATAACAAGTAATCAACACTTCCTTGTAACTCAAATCTGCCCTTAAGAAATTCGCTATCTGCTCTTAATAATTCACAATCTGCACTTGATTGATCTACGCTTGAAGAATTCACACTTGGAAGAGAAGAGATGCTCGAACTTGATTGATTATGAATGGAATGAAATGAGCTTGTATATATACATGATGGTGGAGAGGTCACACCTCTTCAAGTGCAAGGTTGGCCTTCATAAAATGTAATTACAAATAATATAGATCACTATCAAGAGAGGTCGGCCTCTATAGAAATTTGTGCCTCTTCAATAAATATTAATTACAATAAATAATTACAAAGGAGGTTGGCCATCTTAGAGATATGTTGCCATTAAATAATCACAAATAAATAAGGAAGTATGAAGCTCAAAGCTGCAATAACATCAACAAAGTGAAATATAAAACACTTTATCAAAAGGGGTGCCATTTATTTATTCTCTTGACTATTGAAAAGTAATAAAAATAGATTTAAATGTATTTTAATGAGAAAGTTGTGTCATTTCCTTGGGATGCATGCCTTTTGGCTTTATATGCAAACAAAGGTGAAATCAAACTCATTATTGATTATTGATTATTTGATATTTCCTCTTGGCTTTGTTGAGTGTGGGTTTTCTCTGAGACAAGGGTTTCAGGAATTTTATCTCTGGAGAATGACAACTCTTCACAGATCTGTAATTGTGAGATTGTGAAAGATCAGTTGAACGATTGCTACAACAGGGGCTTCAATTCAGAAGTTCTACAGTGCTTCAATGAGAATTTTTGTGTAGTATTCAGTAGTTTCTTTAATAAAAGGCAAGGCGAGTTGAGAGATTGGCTTCTTTCTTCATCAGGAGGTCAGATCAACTTCTTGGTCATACTTCTTGGTTGAGGACGTGATTTCCCTTTGTTATGTGTAGCTCTTTAGGCAAGTGTGTGGGAGTTATGGGGAAGAAATGCCTTCTTCTTTGAGGGTTTTGCATATTCTCCTTTGGTGCCTAGCTTGTTCCCTTCATTTGCTTCAATTCTTAGGCTGGAGGTTGCTTTCCATTGCATTCTACGCTTGAAATTGTTAGTTTACTCCATTCATGGCTAGCAATTGGACTTATTTTCTTAATTAAATAATCTGGAGCATTTCGGGGGTTTGGTTGGAACCAGTTGGGCTCATCACATACAATTTGAAAAGGATGGATTGACTCCCCTCAAGTCATGTACCAAATTAAAAACCCAAAAATTGTACTGGAAAGCACTATATAGTCCACATATGTACAAAAAATTGAACATAAATACTGAAATGCAAAAAAATGTGAGAAATATGTCAACTAGAGGTGGTTGATACCTGCAACTTTTGTGCATGGTCTTGCCATGCTTTCCTACCTTCTTCCCATTTTCTCTTAGCTTCCACAAGCAATTTACACTATTTTTCAAACTCCATAAGTAGCTCTTCTCCCTCTTTCAAAGTGCCAAGTACCAAATTCATTTGCTTGGCTTTGTTCAATGTGTACATAAAAATTTATTTCCATTGTTTGTTCAAAATATACTTCATGCAACAAAAATGTTACTACCAAATGTGGTTCAAATACATGTCAAGCACACACAAAATGAATTTTGAAGTACAAATGCATGAAATTTGAAGCACACTTAACACAATTTATTTCAATCATGCACATGATGTAAAAGCTTAAAATTTCAAGCATGCCAAAGTTCAAATACACATGTAAAAGGAATATCAACAATTATAAAGATCAAACATGCCAAATTTGAAGCAAACTTAACACAAACTTAATTCAACAATACACATGCCATGAATTCTTAAAGGCTTAGGCATACCACATTTACTTTAGATACATACATATAAAGTGAATCTCAAAGTTTGTTTAAACACATGCACATAAAAAGTGATTTCCAATGCTAGCTTAAAAATATAGTTCACACAAGAAATTGAATACCAAAGTTGGTTCAAACACACATCATGCACGCACGCAATGAATGCTAAAGTTAAAAAATAACAAATTTGAAGCACACTTAACAAAAAAAAAATTCAATCATGCACAGTATGCAAATGATTAAAATTTTAAGTGTGCCAAAGTTCAAACACACATGTAAAGAGAATAGCAATACTCTTATAAATTTCAAGCATGCCAAAGCTAGTTTAGACTTACATACAAAAAATGGATGCCAAAGTTTATTCAAACATGTGCACATAAAATAAGATTTCCAACGTTAATTCAAAAGTGTACTTCATGAAAACAAAAATTGAATGCAAAAGTTGGTTCAAATACACATCATATACACAAATTATTTCTAAAGTTCAAAAACACCAAATTTGAAGCACACTAACATAAAGTTAATTCAACCACACACATGATATAAAGTCTTAAAAGTTAAGAACGTCAAAGTTAAAATGCACACGTAAAGGGAATATCAACACATTTATAAAGTTCAAACATGCCAAATTTGAAACAGAGTTAACACAAAATTAATTTTACAATGCACATGATAGTTCAAGCATATCAAAGTTAATTTAGGCATATATACACAAAATGTGTTCATGCCAATTTTTTTCAAACACGTGCACATAAAAAGTGATTTCAAATGCTAGTTCAAAAACATACTTCATGCAAATAAAATGAATGAAAAATTTGGTTCAAACACATATCATGCACACAAAGTGAAAGCTAAAGTTCAAATATTCTAAATTTGAAGGACGCTTACCACAAAGTTCATGCAACCACACACATGATTTAAATGCTTAAAAAATCAATCATGCCAAAGTTCAAACACACATGTAAAGGTAATTTGACACATTATAAAGTTTAAACCTGAAAAATTTAAAGCACACTTTACATGAAGTTAATTAAAAAATACACATAAAATAAAATCTTAAAAGTTCAAGCTTTCTAAAGTTAGTTTAGACATACATACAAAAAAAGTGAATATCAAAGTTGGTTCAAACACACATCATACATGCACAAAGTGAATGCTAAAGTTTAAAAAAACCAAATTTGAAAGTATACATAACAAAGCTAATTCAACCACACACATGACATCACTTAGAAGTTCAAGCATGTTAATGTTCAAACACACATGTAAAGGGAATATTGACATGCTCATTTAAACTTGTTTAACATGCTAAATTCAAAGAACACATAACACAAAGTTAATTCAACAATACACAATATAAATTCTTATAAGTTTAGGAATTCCAAAATTAGTTTAGACATACACAAAATGTGAATTCCAAAGTTTGTTCAAACATAGGTGGACATAAAATACGATTCATAATGTTAGTTAAAAAACATATTTCTTACAAACAAAAGTAAATGCTAAAGTCAATTCAAACATACATCATGCACACAAAATTTGAATTCTAATGCTCAAAATTACTAAATTTATAACAAAATTAACAAAAGTTTAATTCAACCACACACATGACATAAATTCTTGAAAGTTCAAGCATGCCAAAGTTAAAACACACATGTAAAGGGAATTTTGACACAATTCTAAAGTTCAAACATGCCAAATTTGAAGCACATTTAACATAAAGTTAATTTAACAATACACATGATGTAAATTCTTAAAAGTTCAAGCATGCCAAAATTCAAACACTCATGTAAAGGGAAAATTGGCATGCTTATAAATTTTAAATGCACTTAACACACAAAGATAGTTTTCACATGAGTGATAAAATTAAAACATTCTTAAATTTCAAGCACATTTCACATAAATTTAGTTCAAGAGGACACTATTTACACATACAAATTTAATGCTAAAGATAAAAAATACCAAACAAACACATAAGTGAATGTCAAAACTTATACACTCTTCACAGAAAGCGAATGTGAAATTTGAAACATACATACAAACACCAAAAGAATAATAAGAGGACCAAATCTAAGTAAATGGTAAAATTTAAGTACATGCAAAGTGAATGCAAAAATTAGTTAAGAAATATGCGTACACAAAGTGAGTTTAAACAAACACATACACAAATAATAACTAGATCAAATCCAAGTGGATGCAAAATATCATAGTTCAAACACTAACTTTACACATATACAAAGTAAATGCTGAAATATAAAAGATGCCAAAGTTCAAAGAAACAAACAAAATGAATGTTAAAGCTTATAGTACACACAAATAATAACTAGATCAAATCCAAGTGAATGCAAAATATCATAGTTCAAACACTAACTTTACACATACAAAGTAAACGCTAAAATATAAAAGATTCCAAAGTTCAAAGAAACAAACAAATGAATGTTAAAGCTTATAGACTCTTCACACAATGTGAATCTAAAAGTTGAAACATAACACACACACACACAAAAATAGTAAGAGGATGAAATCTAAATGAATGGTAAAATTTAAATAAACTTCATAAAAAGGGAGTGCCAAAGTTAAAACATTCACATACACAAGGTGAGTGTTAAAGTGAATGTGAAAGTTGCTTCAAACGCACACTTCATGCACACAACAATGAATACCAACATACACTTCATTTGCACATGCACAAACACACACACATACAAAGTAAACGACAAATTTTAAAGGAAATTAATACACATAAGTACTCTAAAGTTTAGACATTCCAAAGTTAGATCAAGAACGTGTAGTGTATACACATACAGACTAAATAGTAAAGATAAAATGTGTCAAAGTTTAAATAAACACATAAAGTGAATCTCAAATCTTACACACTCTTCATGTAGAGTTATTGTGAAAGTTCAAACACACACACAATGAGAGTATTATTTTTAAGTAAATGATAAAATTCAAATGCACTTTATACAAAGTGAATGTCAAAGCTAGTTTAAAAAATCACTAAACTTCAAACATACACACACAAATAATAAGTGGATCAAAGCTAAATGAATCCCAAAGTTAGTTTAAACATATATTTTATACACATAATAAACACTAAGGATTAAAGATCCTAAAGTTCAAACAAACACACAAACTGAATTTTAAATCTTACACTTTTCATGTAGAATGAATGTGAAAGTTCAAATATAACACACACACACACACACAAATAATAAGAGTATCAAATCTAAATAAATGGTAAAATTTAAACAAATTTCATGCAAATTGAATTCTATAGTTAATTCAAAAATCAAAGATGCAAATAATAAGTGCATAAAATCCAAGTGAATGTCAAAGTTGGTTTAAACACACTTCACATATATGTAAACACTAAAACTCAAATATACACTTCAAAAAACCAATAAGTGCACACAAAGTAAATGCCAATTTTCAAGCACATTTTGCATAATGTTGGTTGCCACACCTCAAATACATGAAATAAATGCTAAAGTGCAAATGCAATAAACACATAATTGACACACAAATTACAATAATGTTCAAACACACTTGACATAAATTTAATTCAAATAGTAAACTTCAAAGAATCTTCACACAAAATGAATTATAAAATTAGTTAATATTCTCTCACACACTATGTGAATGTCAAATTTAGTTCAACACTAAAATGAATGTCAAAGTTGAACACACTCATTTAATACAAACAATAAAGTGAATGTCAAAGTTCAAACATATACTTCACAAAAGTAATCAGTGCATACAAAGTAAATGCCAAAATTTGTACACACATACACACACAAATTCAATACAACATTTAAAAGCACACTTTATACAAAATTTATGAATACCAAAGTTCACACACACATTAAATACAAAAAATTTAAGCACAATTTATATAAAATTTGTGAATACCAAAGTTCACACACACACACACACACTTAACATAAATAATAACTAGATAAAAAGTCATATGAATGTACCATTGAAGTTTAAAAACACAATTCGCACAATAATTCACAAATGCCTAGTTCATAAAAAAAACATAACTAACAAAATTCAAAACTCTGCTCATGCAAAGTTTGTGAATATCAATCAAATCAATTAAGTGAATTAAATTAGACATTAAAAAATTATACTTCTCACAAAAGCTTAAAACATACCACACAAACACTAAGTGTATGCTTAGTAAAAATATGCTTCATACAATCAAACATAAGTGGAGTGATTACAAAATTTTACTCTTTTCATACTAAGTTTGTGAATGCCAAAATACAAGTTCAAACATTAAGTGTATCGAATAAAAATTTAAAATTCATTTCATAGCAGTTAGTGAAGTAAAAGATTAAAACTTCCTTCATTGAAACTTTGTGAATATCAAACTGAAAACATACTTCACAAAAACAATTAGAATACACAAATTAACACAAACTTACAATTCATACAAGAGGTAGTTAGCCAATAACCAAAACATACTTCATACAAACAATAGATATTGACTTTCAAAGATGAAAGAAAAACACTTCACACAAACAATAAGTAGATTAAAAATTCCAAACTTCAATCCATAATTGAATCAAAATTAATAGGTCACAATAATATTAAAAAATTATAATAAGTGGATCAAAAGATCAAAAATCTCTAAATATAGCAGGACACTTTTGTTAAACAATAAGTGGATTACAAGTGTCAAATTTCACTTCACAAAATAATAAGTGGAAAACATAAGTTTATCTTATCTAACTTATGAGTAATGAAATAAGAATTAGAAGTATAGTACAATGTAGGTATGAATCAAAATATTAAAATGAAAATTAATTTTGTCATAATTTTATTAGCTTGATATTTTTTAATATTAGAAGTATAGTACAATGTAGCTATGAATCAAAATATTAAAATGAAAATTAATTTTATCATAATTTTATTAGCTTGATATTTTTTAATATTAAAAGTATTATTTGATCATCTTGTCACATTTTAATTATATATTTTTGATAAAGGGAAAAACATATTTTGAAGGGATTCGGAACCCAAATACAAAATGAGCAAGGCTGCAGAAAAAGATAGCAAGCAACCAGCAAAAAAGATCAGCTCCACACCAAGACCAATCAAGATTTACAATTTACACTTTTCTTGTGGGAGCGGAGAACCGTGTCGAAAGAAGGCTTAGAGGATTTAACTTTTTTTCATTTAACTGTGATCCAACCTTCTTCCACTTGCGTCGCTTTACCATGCCAATCCAGCTCGCAATTTTCAAGAGAATGAAAGCCAGCAGCAAGTGAAATAGGAGTTTCATCTTGATTCCTTTGCGCAGAAAAAGACTTCCCAGAAGATCTGCCAGAGAGGGAATCTAAAACACAACCACCAGAAGTGGTAGACTTAGACTCAATAGGAGAAGCCCTAGCATCCCCGCCAGATGAAACGATAGGAGTGGACGTTCCAAGACCCAGTGATTCGGAAGCAACCACTTCAAAAAAACTCATATTCTGATCAGCTTTCTTCTCAACCGTATAATGTTGTTGAGAGGCACCTTTCCACCAAGTAGCTGTTTTAGTTTTTCTCTCTAATCCGCAGTGCGCGGCCGCATGTCCAGTATTGAAGCAACGTCTACATCAGAAGGGAATCCCTTCATAATCCAAATATTGGACCCAAGAGCCTTTAGAAGATTTAAGAAGGACTTCAGCAGGCAGCCCTTTTGAAACATTTATTTCAACCAGGATGCGAGCATAGGTGGAATGAAGTATGTCAGAAGATTCATCATCCACCATCAAAAATTCACCAAAGGCATCACCCACTTCCTCCATAAGAGAGTCAGGCCAAAGGTGAAGGGGGAGATTGGGTAGTCTAACCCAAATCGGGAATTTATTAAAAGTTTTAGAAACAAGATTGAAGTCAAAATGCCATGGCTTGATCATCAGCATAAATTTATCTTCCCAGCTAAAATAATTTTCACACAAGATTACTTTTCTGTCCTGAGCATTGTCAAATTTAGCAACAAAAAATCCCTTAGCCAAGGGATAAATGTTAACTTTACCCGAAATTAGAGGCTCCCATTCGCTAGAAATCCAGGAATGCAACTGGGGGAGGTTAGGCCAAAAACCTTTAAACCGACAGATCACTCCACAGAGGGAAAGATCAACAACAACCTCCTCAATATCTTCAACAGTTTCATCTTTCAGCTTTACTGAAATAGCACTCCTGACAAGGATAAATCCGCCATAATGCCCAAGCTTGGGTCCCGCAAAATTCGTGGCTTTAGCCTTAGGCCCAAACCCCATGAGTTTCCTTCCATCAAGCACCGAAGAAACAGGGCCAGCGCCACCCTAACCACCGCCAATGGCCGTTCCAGATGCCTGCAAAACGACCCCAATACCACCATGGTCCAGCACCAGAGGAAGGGAACCATCAGACACCACTGTCGATAGCCCGACCGCCGCCGCCGCCGCCGCTCCAACAATCGCGTTAGGGTTTCCGTTAGCAACCACAGACGCCTCCCACGCAGAGGAATCAAAAGACCGTTTCCCGCTCGCAGCCATTTTTTCAAATCTGTTTTTACCGAAATCCACATTTTAATTATATATTATTGTGCATACTGGAGTGCTAATTATATGTTGTGAATATTATGATTCTAATAAGACATTAAATTTTAAGCAATATAAAATAAATCCACCAAATCCATCCATAAAGACACTAGCCTTTTAGGAATGACCATGGCCAATGGCCATTCCCTCGAGCCTTTGGAAGGGGCAGTTTCCAAAAAAAAAAAAATTATTAAAACTAAAAATATCTTTTACATATTACATCTCTAAAAATCAACACGACTTCAAAAATTTATTCAAATTTAAAAAAAAGCTTCAAGTGACTTCACCACTATCAATATCCTCGTATATTTTTCTTATTTGAATGACTGCTCACATATATATTTCCTGTACATTTATTTTCCTGCAAATATAAAATACAACTAGTGAGTAATATGTTAATTTGGCTAATAAGATAGAAAATGAATTACTATAACAAATACACTACACTATAAATATATACTCTACAAATAATTTTAGATCATAAAAAAATTAATCATCTATTAAAGAAAATGAAGACACATGACAACCAACATGAATCAAGATGTGACTGATAAAGAAACAACAATCTCTCCATCCCTCCAGACAAAATCTCAATCCAAGAGCAATGAGGATGCTTTGATTCCTGTACACAAAATTTCAAGTAGTGAACTGTTTGAAACCACAAAACAAGATTGAAGTGAACACATATGAAGGCTTTGAATGTTGTAAGAGGACATAAATTTCTATAGAGGCAATGAATGGGTGCCAAATACCTTGTTTCTTTACACCAACGACAAATTCTTCTTGCTAAGGCATTAACGGAGTATATGCAGCCTTAAAATACAGAGTCAAACAGATTGAAGCACAAGCAAGTTAACCATATTGACAAATTTGAAATGCCAAATACCCTGTTCCTTTACACCTATGACAAAAGAAATGTAATGGACAAGCCATTTAGGCTTCCTAGAATGCCCATTACAAGATGAAACTGATTTCAAAGTGGGGCAGAGCTCTGATTTGAAGCAAGAACTTGGAAATGCCTCTAATCTACCAAATATTTTTAAACCCTTGTTTATAAAAGGAAGAATTTGATAAAATAATGATATAAAAATAATTTGATTAAGTTGAATTTTGGAAGGGGTTGGAGCCCTAGCTCGGTTGGCTAAATCTTTCCTATTGCAGGAGGTTGGTCACGAGGTCTAGTCTCCCCCACCCCCGTGGTACCGGAGGGCGTGTCACACCAACGGGGAATAGTTAGTTAAAGCCTCTGAAACACTCAAAATGTTCCATGAGCTTCAATGAATTACAGAATACAAATAAATTTCAAATAAACAAACAAAAGACAATTCAAGTAAATAACAGGCCAGAATAGATAATTCTCTTGGCAAAAAATGATTTGTGGTGTGTAGAAGGAAATTCAAGATGATTTGTTAAAAAATTTATTGAATATATCTGACTTGGAGACAATATTCTTTATTCACACCTTCTAAGTACATTACCTAGCTTAATACTTTATACAATCTTAGAAAAGAGCTTGCTAGCTTTTGTACTCTCATATAATAAAGAATTGCCAAATATAAATCGATGATCTAAAAAGAGGATTAAATTCATACCAACCCTGTGTGAGCTCAATCATCCTGACAGCGCCTCCACTGTGTATTTTGAGCAAGCAGATGCAATGTTATGTCCTCAGAGTTTTTCTCATTAGCTGGTAGGCCTTGGTATTATTCAACACATCCAATCGCAGTATCCTCTCGATTACCAGATGCATCTTGTCCCTTGTAAAACAATACAGAGCAATTTGGGAAAGGACAATAAACCCTTTTTTTAATCAGGAATGTTTTCCTCTGCAAGAGCTTTTAACAAATTTTCATAACAAGCAGTTGGAAAAAAAAAAAGAACAGAACAAACATAAACACAAGAAAAAGAAGAACAAATGTAAACAAACAAAAACTCGGAGGAAAAAGAACAGAACAAACATAAACACAGGAGGCATGGCCATGCCCAAAATAAACAGAAATAGAAAAGTGAGAATATGAGGAGGAGAAATCATATTTAACCTGTAAAATTGATTTCAACATCGAGAATTATTAATTGCCTCTTTCGACCTTTGAACTGATCTTCTCACAAGCTCCATATGCTGTTCAAAACAATCATCTCTTTCAGCTTAAATGGCATAAAATCAGCAAACAATTAGCGTACAAACACCTGCTTATTGAAATAGTAAATGACATAAAACTTACCTTCACCTTGTTTCTCAAAGTGGCTGCAGTGATCAAACGCACTTTTCCTAATCTCTCAGCAGATCATGATGGCCGAATATTTTTCTTTTCCTATAAGAAAAAATATGTACTTCTCTTCCTCATCTACTGCATCAAAGCTCACTATAAGAATGTTGTGCAAATGTGTATATATAGGGAAAGACAGGAGGAAATTCTTTGAAACGCATTATCTAGAGAAAAAAGCAAACGGCTAGCAGCAGATAAAAACAAACGGCTGCCATTTGAAAAATCAAACGGCGTGCAAGAAAAAAAGCAAACGGCTGGCAAGAATAAAGAAAACGGTTGCATCTGATATTCTCTTCTTGCAGCTTTTTATGTTTGTAACCCTATTCATGTATTGAAATAAAACTCCAGCTTTTTTCTCTTCTTCGTATGTTTGTAACCCTATTCATGTATTGAAATAAAACTCCAGCTTTTTTCTCTTCTTCGTTCCTGCATGGCTCATGTAAGTTAAAATGCTAGGCTGCTTTGCTTTTTAAATCCTTGGAAGAGTTTTGTAGCGAATTGAAGAGAAATTGGCCATGCTGTTGATAGTTCTGCTGACTTCAGAGGTTTGGAGTCGAGAATTGAAGCATTGATTGAGAGTTCGATAACTTGAAGCAGCCATTCATTCATAACTCGGTTGGCTGTGTTGTTACTGCTGCTGGTTCATCGAAATTTAAATCGTTGGAAGAGTTCTGTAGCAATTGAGGAAGGGCAATGATGCGTAGTCGAGTTCAAAAACATTGAAAGATTTGATGCATTGTGTGGATTCTGTGGAGTCAGTCCGTGAAAGTGCATAACCATCAACAACATAGCCAGTTTCTCTTCCATTTCCTGATGTATAGACTCCTCAAGTAAATGGGTATTCTCAACAAAAAGACTATTTACTCTTGTATTTTCCATGTGTATTTCCTGATGTATAGACTCCTCAAGTAAATGGGTATTCTCCCCATGGGTTTCATCTCGCACAGATCCTTTAACCTTATTTTCCATATGCTTAGGGGTTGCAGTAAAATTAGGGTTTGGATGAAAGGACTGCAAGAATGGCTCTGAGAGAAGAGCAGAGGAAGAAAATGGAGATCTTGATGGAAGACAGCGAGGTAAGTGTACCTGCAAAAAAATCTAAGATTTTAGTTTCTGTGGTTAAAAATTTATATTTTACGCCGAAGGCGTATCCAATCTGAAGTAGCTAGACCAAGCTAATTTGCTCAATCGACGGCTCTGTCACGTCCGGAGACGGTTGAATTGATTTTGACCGTTAGTTTTACTTGCCCGTGAATGCCCGCCAATTAATTCTACCGTCCTTGCAATGAAAGTTTCGCACGCATCATAGCCACCGATTCTTCAAATCTTTTTTCAAGCGCACTGTCACTGTCAGCTGATGAAAGTGACAAGATAACATATACATTTACTCTCCTGCAAGTTGGTACGTCATATGCTACAGGCGATAAGAAATACTAAGTTAGTTGCTGATATATGAGCACCTCTGTAGAAATTAGGTGATAAGACGCTCAAGTTGTTCTCATGATTTAATACGTACTATGGTTTTTGGATCTCAACACACTGTTTCGAGGCAAAAAGAGAGATCAAGCATGGTTGCAAATGGCAAAGATGGGAGCAGGAGTAATCTGTCTGTTAGCGAGCTATTGGGTGTAGCTCGTACCTGCACTATTTCTTTTTGCCCTATTACTGTTAATACGTTTTGTTGCAGGCCTGGTGGAGGAATATGTTCCCATTCTGTGCACTTTCATTGCTCAGGAAGTGTAGGAGGTTCGCTTTCCAAGCTGTATAAGACACCACATTCACATAATGGTAACAGAACGATAAGGTTTATACTTTTGTTGAGTTCTAGTTCTGATTTGGGTCTGAGATGTTATATGTGAAAGCAAGTTTGAATTAGTTATGGGATATGGTGTGAGATGAGTGTAGGTAGACCAAGCTAATTTGTTCAATCAGCTCTGTTACTTTGGAGACGATTGAATTGATTTTGACTGTTGGTTTTTACATTACCCATGAAAATCCCTGCTGATTTTGACGGTTACTTTAGGCTTTGTCGATTAAATAGCGGAGCTGATATCTCTCCCGGAAAAACATTAATTTTCACACATCTATATTTTTTTGCTGCTTTCCCCGCCGCTACCATTCTCTTTATCTGCTGTGATTAAACGACTCTCAGCCGTTCATCATTTTTCGCCATTTTTTCGGCTATTTATCTCCGTTTTTTTTTGCCGCTATTGGTTTTCGCTCCTCCGAACTCTTCCTCGCTGGTATTGTTTATCTGCTGTAAAATTATTATCTTTTTCTCTTATGAATTAAATTTAGCTTTTAGCTTTTGACACACAACATATATTAAGATTCAAAAAATAGAAGTATGTTGGAGAAAAATATGTCTGGAATTGTAAAGTTGATTAAAAACATATTCAATCTTTTATGGGCATCTCTGTTTTAGAAAATGATTTATTTGAAATATCATGAAATTGTTGAAAAAAGAAGAGATATATAAATATAATTGTTTATATTATATATTTAATTGACAAAGAATAATAGTTTTCTAGAAGAAGAACAAAATCTTATAAATTTGGCTTTAATCAGGTCATATAATAATTAAATTGAAATTAACAATCATCTATCTAATGTTGAGATTAATACTCACTATTTGATATTATTTTAGATTCTTACAGTCAACTCTCTAACAATTTGTCAGCATGCTTATTCATTTATTCCAACACTTCTTCTTATTGAAGAAATGATTTTTTTAGGATATTAAATAAATTTAAATGAATAGCAACAAAAAAACATACATTGAAATCTTCATTTTTATCAATTTTTCTTCCATTCACCATTGAGAAATCTTGTAGGCACCAAACTCCACCAAGTTGTCTTGTACCCTTTGTAAATGTATAATTTACGAGTTCCTAGTGTAATAAATTCCCAAATCCTCAAATCTTATATTTCCAAACTCTCAAATTCTAAATTTTTCAATCTATTTGACAACAATCCATATTGAACCATACCTTCACAGATTTCCTCTTTGATCTCAAAAAAAAATTTCATCAAAATCAACTCTCTATCCTTCTCTACAACAAACTCTATCTATTCTAATCTACTAGTATCCTACAAAGATCAGCTCTTTAAATTCTTTCATCTTTCTAAAAACTCTCATAAAGAAGTTAAGCCTACTAAAAAAATTAATAAAACAAATAAAAAACAAAACTGACTACTATATATTCAATTAAACAAGATTATATGATTCTTAAAAAATAATACATGGTCTTGTCACCAATTTCTCATCATTTCTATGGCTCGCCACTCGAGACACTCATTTAAGGTGATGGGTTGGTTTTTTTAGGCTTTTATGAGTTGGTATATCGCCATTTTTTATCTGGCTTATTCGTGGCAAGTACTTGTGCTTGATATGGGACGCTTCATTCTTCTGGTTTCGGCCAAGGAATTGGAGATGGGCAAAATGGTTACTCCTATCCAATTGAGGAGCTCAAAGAGGAAAATGGCATTTCTTGGTCTGGTTACTTCTTTTCGTTTAAGTCGGATAATTTGCCACTCGGATTATCTCACTTTTGCAACAGTAAAGTGTGTGGCTAATATGGGTTTCATGGCGGAGGTGGAAGGCTATTGATTGATTCTTGTATTTCCTCCCACGTTCTGGCCAGAATATTAGATGTGGGAGTTTCTAAGGCGGATGCTAAGGTGATTATGAAGCGACTCTTTTGGTTGGATTTGCAGGTGGGATTAAAGAAAACATTGGCTGCGACTTTGTTGGGAAAAGGGATCCCTCGCCCTTGTGATCTCGTGCTACTAGAGGACCTGGATGCCCTGGTAAAGTTTTATCCCTTCTTGATTTAAGTGGTATGGCACTAGTGGAGCATCTAGGCTGGCTTCTGTGGGGGATGAATTTCTGAAGAATAAATTATATTTGGATGCTATGTCTAATTCGGCTTGGAAACACGAGTTTCGAGTGTTTTCCCAAAATAATGTCTAGTAACTATGGCGTCGGGCCTTTGTTTTGTGGAGTTTTTGGCTTCAGTTCTTGTCTAGGTTTGGGTCCTTATATGTCTATAAGTTTCTATTTTACAGTTTAATGGGTAATGGTATGTAGGTGTCTTGTGTCTGGTGGTACGCTGGTCTCGACCCAGTGAGGTCTATATGGTGTATGGATAAGTATTGCAGTAATGTTGCTCTCTATTGCCCATAGTCAGGGGCTTGGACTCTGTAATCCTTTTTCGAAAATCAATATAAATCTTATCTTACCTATAAAAAAAAAGTCATTCAAAATAGAAAAATCAATTTTAAAGTCATTCAAAATAGAAAAAAACAATTTTATAAATGATTGTTCATAAGACAAATCAATATATAAAATATTTTAATTATAATTTAAAAAAAATATTATTGTTTGACAAACCAATCAAAATAAATTATATCCTTCAAATATTACACAACTTTTTTAACCTATTTATTCAAAAAAATCAAAATCTATTTCTCAAAAAATTACAACCCTATTGTTAATTTGGCCATACAAATAGTCTTGATTTTACTCTTTTTACTTTTGACTATACAACAAACAACTTGGAAAAATCAAAATTAATGTGGGATAAAATGAGAAGGAAATTAAACACTTTTCCGAAAGGCAGCAAATTGACATGTAACCAAATGGGTAAATGGTTGTTTGAAATTCAAATTTAATGAAAAAGCTTAGAGCAGTTGGTAAATGGCCGTTTGAAATTCAAAGCTTAGAGTGGCTGGTAAATGGTTGTTTTAGATTCAAACTTGCGAACTATAACAAGTTTATGAGCATGAGATTTTCATGGAGTGGGTACTTATGAAGATTTGAAAGATTAAGTTGTTTCGCCCCAGCCTGCATACATTGATGATGTTTAACACAACATTTGGAGGGTCCACGTTTTAATTCCTTGAGAAAAGGTGTCAATTAGAGATTGAGGTTTTGAAGATGCTCGTGTTCGCAAGAAATGGCAGAGACATTGTGGAGAGTACAAATAGCAGAGACTCTTGCCAATGAAGAAGATGACACTTTAGGTGAATTGCCTCCTATTTGTGGGTATGTGACTTGTTCTTTTAGAATTTTTTGTTGAGAACCAAATGTATTAATTAACTATAAAATTTTATGTGTAAAAGATTTGAGCAGGAATTTGAATGTTTAATTATAATTCTTTTTTGTTGTGATATGTTTAACTATTGCAATTAATCTATAGTAATATGATTTATTCTACATTTACACAACTGGTTAATCCGCTAGATATATTGCCTATAATATCTATACTCCAACTAATAAATTATGCCATAAAAGAGCTAAAATTAAAACATAATCCTCATGTTATTGATATCTTAACTTCTATATGGTTTCTTAGAGATCAACAACTTGGGAAGATATTGCTTGAATTTTTAGAGTTGGTATCTAGTTGGGAGGTCCATAAATTTTGGGTTTTGTTTCTTAGGTTGCCATTGACAATGAGTAGGGTATATAAGATCTTACTCTGATTATTTTCTTTGATTTTGTTTATTTGTTTGGGAGGGAAAACTTGATACATTTTTTCCCTAGCCTAATGACAAGAAAGGTATATGAAATCATAACTACAAGCATTTCTTTAGTTTGTTGAATTTTATGGTGAAGTTATGGAACATTCTTAAGAGCTGTAAATATGGCAATATGCTTGAAAGTAACAATCTCCTAGTATCTCTATTGGAGTTATATTTTTCCACGATGGGGATTTAAACCCAGATCTTGTTTAAATTTCTCCATTTCCCTGGCAGCCAAACCCCTTGGATTACCATTTTTCTTTTCTTTTTCACTTATGATGATTAAGTATACCAATGGCCTTACATGCACACACCTTTCTATGAAAAAATCCCTAATAAAATGCACACACCTTTTTCATCAACATGGTTTCCTTTAAATCTTGTTTACAAGCATATAATTCCCAATCCCCAAGAGAATTCAAATTGGTCAAAATACTTTATTTCAAAATTCTACCTTGCTACATCCTTTTCATTCTTTTATTGCCCATTAATATATGTACAATCAAGTCAATTGTATGTATTTTTTAAAGCTCGAAAGTCATCATTCTAAGGTCACATTGCACATAGGAGCAAAAATAAATTTATTTATGTATATGTTCATTGGTCCAATTTTTTGAAATCACATATTTTTGTAATGGTGAAAATTATAACTCATATTTTTGTATATGTTTTGAATTAATTTGATTTGTTTATTTCTTATGTAAGGATAAGTGTAAGTCATGAAATTTTTACTAATAACTAGCATGTAATCAAATTCTTACTTGATGCAATATGCATTCTTTCTGATTATTAGTTTTGATCATTAAGTTTTTTCATTCTTCCAAATTTAAATCCATGATTTGTAAGATTGATCCAAGTGAATTGTGTACTTTGTAGACATGAATATATGATTTGTAAATTAACTCAAGTGAATTATGTCCTTTGTGGACATGAGTATAGAATGTGTAAATTTCAAATTCAAATTTAAGCTCAACATAATCCTTCTCACTACTTCAACATTTATGTGTTTTGTAGACATGAGTATAGATTGGTTAATTATAATCCTTTAAATTTTCTAAGATCTTTACCATGCCATTCTTGCTTCATTCGTTGTCTATGTACCTCTCTTTTTCTTTTTCACTCTTTTAATATTGCCTCTCTTTGTTCTCTATTTATCTTTGCATTTTTCTCTCTTACTTTTTTCATTATGTTTTGTGTTAAATTATTTTCTCCTTTTATTTCTATTTTTTTTCTCTCAAATTCTTTATTTATTTTCTCTCTTCTTCTCTATATCTATCTCTTTCTATCTATTTTTCATTTGCTCTCTAGTTTACTCATTTACTCATATTATATCTTTTTCTATGCTTATCTATTTCTTTCTATGTCTTTTTCTTAGTGTTTTTCTATTTGATTCTCTCTTTTTCTCTCGTATTTATTCACTTCGTCTCTATTTTTATCTTTCTATGTTTCTTCATCAATATTTGTTTTTAGTTCCTTAGCTTTGTCACTTTTCCTCTTTTGAAAATATTTATCTCTATGTTGGTCATTCTCTCTCAAATCTTTTTATTTATGTTATTTTTCTATTATTTTCAATCTTTGTTTTTGTCTATCTCCTTATATGTGTCTATCTCTCCTTCTCCATGTTTCATCATTTATTTTTCTCTTTTTATATTTATTTTTTTCTTTAATAGGTATTGTTATTTTCAGATTATTTATTTATTTATCTTTATTTTTTAATATCTATTTCTATTTCTTAGATTTCTTTTTTGTATTTTTATCTTTTCTCCTTATTTTCTCTCATTTTTTAAAAATTTCTCTCTATATTTACTTTGTTCTCTCCACATCTCTCTACTATTTCTTTCACTAATTTTCTCTTTAACTTATTTTTATTTCCCCTAATGTCATTCTTTCTATTTTATCTCAATCTCTCTTCCTCTTACCCTTCTTTCTTTCTTTGTATCCAATTTATTGTCTCTTTCCTTCCCTTAGTGTCTTCTCTCTCTCTCTCTATCTATATATATATATATATATATATATATACTTTTATTCTCTTAATGATTTTTATTCTTTCCTTTTGTTTATACTTCTAGAACTTCTTACTTAATTTCATTATTTCTTTCTTTCCTATATTTCATATTTATCATTTTTTTTAATGTTTATATGATTTTTTTTATTCTCTCTATATTTTTTCTTTCTTTTTTCTCTCATAGTGTATTTCTCACTCGCATCTACCATTATACTCTTTTCTTTATCCTTTGGCATATCTTTTTTTCCTTTTAATTTTCATTGTCTAAATATTTTTATTTATTTGTAATGTTTCTCTACATTGCTATTTCTATTTCTTTGTTTCTTATTTCCATATATTTTTCTCTCTTTCTATATGGGTTGGACCTTAGACCCTATAATTTAATATTTTGACCCATAGACCTTGACCTACACCCTGGCCTCATGGATCATGGACCCTAGATTGATAAAAAATTATCCTATAGCCTAAACACTTAGATCATAGACCCTTAATTTTTGAACCCTAAACCTTAGAGCCTATGTCTTGTACTTGTGGACCCTGGACCAAGAAATATTACTATTTACCCTTTACCTTAAATTTATGGATGAACCCTAGTGCTTAGGCTATGCTACTAGTGCTTAGGCTATGTATACTAGACTATGGACACTAGATTATAGAAAGTAATTTCTCTAAATCTGAGAAATCGAGCATTGTATTCTAGATGTTTACCTTAAAAATTGGATCCTAGACCTTGGGCCCTATCTCTAGATTTATAGATCATGAACCCTTGACCAAGAAACCTATACCATTTATTATGAACCCTTAGAGCTTGGATTTGGGATCACTAGGACCTTAGCATTATGCACCCTCAACAAGAAACATATGTACCATATACCATAAATCCTTGGACCATTGGCATTTAATCCCATCCCTAGAGCCTTAACTTTAGATACTGGGATGTGGACACTATACCCTTTGAACCTAGGTTATAAGAACTTGTCCCTTAAACTATAGACTATGTGCCCTTATATTGTGTCCCTTGATCCTTCACCTTGGAATCCAAGACTTCTTGAACATTACACCTTGAGAACTTGATCTTAGGCCCTGGAATTTAGACTACAGATCAAATCCTTGAAGCCAAACCTTGTTTCTAGACACATGATCTTAAAGCCTTTTACCTTGGAAGTTAGATCCTAAACCCTAGAGCCTTAACTTTGGACCCATGAACACTATATGTTCTAGCTTGGATTCATGGACCATGGACTTTAGATCAAGGAACTATTACTAAATATTGTGATCCCTTAGACTCTAAACTTTAGACAATTGGACCTCACACCTTAGACCAAGAAACCCTTTCCCTATGTCTTTAACCATGGACATTGGACTATGGGCCCTAGATCTTTGACACAAGACCTTAGATTGTGGATGGTAGACACATGGAACCTTGGACCCTATGATCTCTTTCTATCCCTATTATGCCTTTCTTTCATTCCTTTTTTTGTGTACTTGTATTTATTTACTCTATTATTCTACCTTTATCTTCAAGTTTATATCTCTCTACATATTTTTCCCTTTCTCATTTTTTTTTTTTTGTGTTTCTCTATCTTTCATTCTTTTATTATTTCTTTATTTCTATTATTCGGTGCTCTCTTTTTTCTTCAATCTCTCTTTATTGCTTGGAACCTTTTTTCTTCCAATCTATATTTTTTCCCTCTTGACCTTTCTTTTTATCTTTGTCTCTCTTTATAATTTCCTTTTTGTTTATCCTTTCTTTCTTACTATTTATTTCTATCCCTGTTATGCCTTTATTTCATTCCCTCTATTTTTGTAGTGTATTTCTTTGTCTATCTTATTCTCTCTTTATCTCATGGTTTAGATCTATTTCCCTTTCTCATTCTTGTCCTTGTTGATGTTTCTTTATCTCTCTCTTTCTTTTTTGCTATTTCTTTATTTCTATTATTTGATTCTCTCTATATGTGCTTCTATCTCTCTATATTTCTATTTTCCTTCCAATCTATATTTGTCCCTCTTAACCTTTCTTTTTGTCTTATCTCTCTCTTTATAGTTGTATTTTATTTATCCCTTCTTTCTTACTATTTATTTTTATCTTCAATTCCATTTTTCATTATAAATGTTCAAAAATTTATTTTGTCATCTTTATCTTTCTATCTCTCCTTTTATTCCATTGTTGGTGTTTCTCTTTCTTTTGTTCTTTCTATCTTTTTTGATTTGTTTATTTCTTCATTTTTCTATCTTTTTCTCACTTTCCTTCTCTCTTTTTTCTTCTTCCCTTCTTTTCTTTTAATTTTTTTCTCTCTCCTTCCTTTTCCTTTCTTCTTTCTTAATTATTTTTATTTTTCCCAAATTTTACTTTCCTTCTTTATATTGGTTATCCCTCTTTTTTATATTTTATTATTTCTATCTTTTTCGCTTTGTTTCTTTCTTCCTTTTTCTTACATTTTGTCACTTTCCTTCACTCTTTTCTCTTCCTTTATTTTATTTATCATTCTTTCTTTTTCTTTCCTCCTTTTTCTTTTTTCTTTTGTGCATCTCTCACCCCAAGGTGACACCCATTCTCCACCCCAACTTGGAAAAATGTAAGACAAAGGTAAGGTGGGTTAGGCATTGGGCTGGGTCACAAGGATACCCCTAAGTCAACAAAAAAATAAAGAAAGAGAAGCCCATGCCTTTTTATCATCTTTGAAAGGGGTTTGTGTGTCTCTTCTTTTGTGTGTCTCTCACCCCAACGTGGCACCCATTCATGACCCCAACTTGGAAAAATGTAAGACCAAGGTAAGGCAAGTTAGGCATTGGGCTAGGTCACAGGGATACCCCTAAGTCAACAAAAAAAAGAAGAAAAAGAAGTTCATACCTTTTCATCATCTTTGAAAGATATTTTTGTGTCTTATTTTGTGTGTCTCTCACCCCAACATGACACCCATTCTCAACCCCAACTTCGATTGGGTTGGGTCCTAGGGATACCCTTGAGTGAAAAAAAAAGAATAAGAAAGAGAAGTCCATAAATTTTTATCATATTTTAAATGGGTGTGTGTGCCTCTTCTTTTATGTGTCTCTCACTCTAGCATGACACCCATTCTCGACCCCAACTTAGCAAAATGTAAGACCAAGGTAAGGCAGGTTATGTGTTGGGTTGGGTCGTAGGGATACCCTTGAGTCAACAAAGAAAGAAGAAAGAGAATTCCATACCATTTTATCACTTTTGAAAGGGGTGTGTGTGTGTCTCACCCCAATGTGACACCCATTCTTGACCCCAACTTTGAAAACTGCAAGACCAAGGTAAGGAAAATTAGGCGTTGGGTTGGGTCGCAAGGATACCCCTATGTCAACAAAAAAAGAAGAAAGAGATGTCCATACCTTTTTTATCATCTTTGAAAGGGTTTGTGTGTCTCTTCTTTTGTGTGCCTCTCACCCAACATGACACCCATTCTCAACGCCAAGTTGGAAAAATGTAAGACCAAGGTAAGGCGGGTTAAGTGTTGGGTTGGGTCATAGGGATACCCCTAAGTCAACAAAAAAAGAAGAAAGATAATTTCATACATTTTATCGTCTTTAAAAGGGGTTTGGATTGGAATATTTTGATTAATTGGCTCATCCAATTTACAAAAAAAATGTAATGTGATTTTAGTGTACTTGTTGATTAATACACCAACAATCCATTCATATTAAGTAACATAGCATTCATCTCCTCTTCCCTTTGGATCAAAGGTGTCTTAGAATAATTTTTATCCCTATGACCCAACTCACCCCTTCCTAACCCCAATTTGGGAAAATGTAAGACCAAGGTAAGGCGGGTTGGGCATTGGGCTGGGTCGTGGGGATACTTAGAGTCCACGAAAAAAAATGAGAGAGTTGCATACCTTTTTATTGTCTTTGGAAGGGGTTTGGATTGGAATATTTTAATTAATTGGAGACCAATTTACAAAAAAATCATAATGTGATTTTAGTGTACCTATTGATTGATACGCCAACAATCCATTCGTATTAAGTAGCATAGCATCCTTCTCCTCTTCCCTTTGGATCAAAGGTGTCTTAGAAGAATTTCTAGCCTCCTTCATTACATTTGCATAACACTATTACAAAGGGGAAGATAGGTGTATTATGGAATCAACCCAAAACTAAAGAGGGATGGAAAAGAATGAACCCAAATAGGTAAAGCCAAGGAATTCTTTGTCATAGGACTGAAATCTAGAAACCATGGCTTCACCAATCAAAATTATTTCTTTATTTACTCTCCCCATATGTCTTTCTATCTTTTATTTGTTATCTATTTTTCTCATCTTCTTAATTATCTCTCTTTGTCTATCTATCTTTGTTGTCCATTTCTATTTTTTCACATTTCTATATTTTTTCTCAATTTCTTTCTCTTTATTCTCTCTCTCTCTCTCTCTTTCTCACTAAATCTCTATTTGTTTTATTCTCTCCATCTATCTTTTACTTTTATCTTTTTACATTTATTTGTCATTTTTTCCTTTTTTATCTTTGTATGCAGATTCGTCATTCTCTCCCTTCCTCTAATTATTGTACTTCTCTTTTTGTCAGTCTCTTTTTCTACAACCTTTTTCTTGTTGGCTAAGGTTGATTGAGCATCTCTTATAGGTCACATAGTTTTCATTTACTTGTTCACATGGGGTACAAGTAGAGAGATTGATGCTTTGGACATATTCATGGAGACTATGTATTTGTAGTGTAATCTTCACCCATGAGATAATACATTGTGTGGATAGTTTTAGAGGCTTGGTTTTTCTCTTATGCGGATTTTTATTTTCTACAATATATCTTGTATCATGTCTTATTTGTATTTTTGTCTATTCTTTTGCATATTTTTTACTCATGAATTTTTGTGGAAATAGTTTTATATTGATGCAAAGTTTTCTTCATTTGGTATCAAAGCCTAGTTGTTAGGTTGTGGGTGGAGATCACCTTAATTTTTTTAATGCTTGGAAGGAGTAGGTTTTTGTTCATAATTAATTACATGGATTTGTAAGAAAATAATAAAGGAATTTTAAAAATAGTTCTATATGGATTTTTGAAAATAATTTTTGTATGGTTACAAATTTTTGTGTATAAGATTATATTTTGTGATAAAAAAATCAACTATATCGTTTCTAGCTGAAGGCTTTTTGGGGACCAAGCCTTGGACCGATGACCAACCAAACAGGCGGTCACAACCAACATGTGAATCCTAATGCATTGTTCATTGAGGTGGGTGAATGAAAACTATTTGTAAGGCCATCAGACAAGTTTATTGAGCACCAATGAGAACAAAACTTAGGGTTTATCAAGATTTTCTTATTAGGAAACATGAAAAATAAAAAATATATTGAGGCTTCCCTTGCGGGCTTGAATAAGTAAAATTATACATACGTAAATCCAAATAAAGCTAGATGGAAGCACATAATGTGCAATTTAGGGAGTTCATGAGTTGGGCACCATAGCTTATTAATAGATAGGGCATAAAAGGGATAGATTTGCATGGGGTAAAAAGATCATAATGAGCTCAGAAAAAGGGAGGTCGGGCTGATTTTTAAGGGAAACTAATGCCATGTTGCACAAACTTCTTTATACCCTAAATACTAGAAATTGGACATTGTGCCCATGACACCTAACTCTCTAGATGTTGAAACCTTCACAAAGAAACCTTTAGTATTTACCAAGTGAAATCTTAGAAAAAACTAAATATTAATAATCTTAAGGATTGTTTTGTTTTAGGTCCTATTAGTAGTTTATTTTGTCTATTTTATGAAAACTCAAACTTAATTATATGTATGGTGGAATTGTCATTGAAGTTATATGAGGAAGCTTTGTATGATCTAAAACTCAAAACTATAAACATAATTTATATGTATACATAATGTACAAGATTTGAATGGAGTTTTCCATTATATATAAATATCTAATTGAATATGTATTTTCCTTGGTTGCTAGTATTAGGCTATCAATAGTCAAGACTTGCAATAAAATTTTCACTTTTAAAGAAGGGTAATTTAGAAAACACTATGGATATTCTTAGCTTCCTACAGACTAAAGTAGAGATGTATATTTAACTATAAACAAAGATTTAAATGAAAACTAGACATAGCCTAGTAATGGTTAAAGTAGGGACTTTGACTTATGGATTATGGATTCCAAATGAAGGAACTTTTACCCTACACCTAAAATACTTGGACCCAACCATTGTGTTGGAGTACATCTTAATATATTAATAATTGAGGTTTATTTTTATGATAAAAAGTTGCATAGATAATTGTCAAGTTGTTAAAAGGGAAGAGGCTTATTAAAAAATAGTACAAGCAAATTTAAAGTCCTCTTAGATTCATCATAATATAATATTGTATATTATTTTGTGTGTGTATCATGGTGTAATCTCAATTTTATGCTCTACCATTTTTCAAGTTGTTATTAGAGCCACAACATTTGGAAGAGAAGGATGGGTAGAAGAAATGTAGGTGGTTGTGTAAGTGAAGTTAGCATGAGAGAATATGGCCTTTGAGGATTCTTCATATTTTTCAAATGTTTATTAGGGTTGTTTGTCTATATTTATTTTTGTTGCAGATATTAGAGTTGTGTGAAATGAATTTGAAGGATTTCATGAATTTTTCTTTACAAATTGTATGCCGAAGATTGTCACCCATGAATATCTATTGTATTTTATGGTAAAGGCTATTATTCTAGGAAACAATAATTTCCAATATGTTGATCATGTAAACGCCAAAATGGAGAATAGAATGTGCTAAAATTCTTTGCATTTTCCTATTTATGAATGGGAATAAATTAGATTTTTCAAAGAAAAAATGATTTCATTGATAATAGTGACGAAGTTTACATTACAGATTTATATATTACATAATAGAATTTCCTGGTGGTCGTGCCTACTTAAACTAGATTGCCCTAATTTGATATACTCATATCTCTATGGATTTTATTCCCACATGTATAAAGCATAGATTCTTTTTAAAAGTGCTACAAATATAGATTCAATCTACTACATTAGAATATTAAACCAATTGGTTTACATCCAAGCAGTGGGTTTGCAACTTCAGTGAAACATACCTTACTCCATAGTAGATAGGAAGGAATCAATCACCTATAGATTAAGGACATGATTTATAAGGTAAGAGAACTAGCTATGCCAACTTCAATAGCTTTCTAACACAGTTTATTAATATTCAAATGAGACATCATGTAGATGAAGATAAAAGCTCATCAAAGGAGGCTAGAGGACAAAAGAGGTTGAAAGTTTTTGAAATATTGAGGTAGCTTCTCACTTGGAGATTGTTGATTGTTTTAGAAGCACCATTGCATTTATGTTTATTCTTGGGGCAAGGGGGCTTTTCAATTTCATTATATTTGTAGACAGTTGATAATGTCTTAATCCACAAACTTAGTGATTTGTATCAATAGATAGGTGATAATGTTTCGAATGATAGATAAAGAGGTGTATATGTGGTTAGTTGAGTATGACTTGATTCGTACAAGAAGAAATGTTGTTGCTATGGATAATTATGTGTCTCAATTCACACATAGAGTGATACTTTTGTAGATACTTGAATATTTCTTGATTCACAAGATGAGAGGTGTACTTGTGAATAGTTGAGTAGTTTTGACTCAAAGGTATTGTTTGATGGTAGAGAATCCAATGCATCTTGAATGAGGTAGATTGAGAGGAGGTATTTCATCAAATTTCTAGATGGGTTGCTATATTCAATCTATGTAGTGTTCCATCCTTGGTTTAGATTGATGTAACAAGGGGGAGAATGTTGGAATATTATATCTTGAGTATAAGATATAGGTTAGACGATACAATGTTCAAATTTTTACACCAAAATATAGTTAAGGACAAGACACAAATTTCAAAATTTGATTACAAACATATGCATGACTCACAGAGGCTGCTTCCTATCCATACACTTCATGGAAGCATAACAATGTTTGACCAATCAATTATAAGAACTTGGTCAAGTAAGCAATTGTTGTGACAATCATGATCAGGTTCAAGTGGAGACATGAAATCCACATCACTGAGATAGACATAATTAGTTCAACTAACTAATCAATAACTTGAAACATAATTCAAATCACATGTCAAATGATAAAATATATACTAATAGTAATCTCAAAGTAAAAATAAGAGAACAAGACCTAGGGTCCAGACCCTAGTCCTTGGGTGCTCGTCTCTGATGGCCTTGCCTACATATTGCACAGAGGCTTCATAGATCAACAACTTGAGTTCCCCGAACTCATATTTGATTGACCAGAATTCCCACATTTCACCCAAGTTTAAATCACCACTATCTCACAACGGTAGTAAATAAAAGAACGATCAACAATGGTGTCATGCCCACATTTTAATGTGGATCTAACACAAATGTCACCATTTTTTTGTTTAGATATTTTTTTATTTGATAGTCACCTTTAAACTCTTAAATGTGTCCTAAAGTAATAGTGTTGATAAGAGGGTCGCCCCCCAAATGATTTATCACTTGACTTAGTTCCTAGTACTTGATTTTTCTTAAGATGCAGTCATTATCCTAACTTGAATAAACCGATTTAAGTGTAGAATATTTTTCCCCTTGGAAATAATTTATTTGAAATTTATGTGTGTAAAAAGTTAGAGACTCAATGATAATAACACTCAAATATACCCTTTTTGTTACACATAGAAATATATTGATAACATTACTATGTTTTATCTGCTTTCCTCAATGATAAGAGATTTTTCCTTGCCAATTTAATTAGATAAGAACTTTTAGATACATGCAATCTTTTTATTTATAGTAGCCTTGCTAACACTAAATTAATTATCTTACTCAATATTCAAATTGTTTACCACTTGGTTTTGATACTCATAATATAGGATTATTGAGAGAGACTATTTTGGGTGAGTTAACAATAATAATTTGAATTTAATATTTATAATTGAACAAATTAATTGATCTAACTTATAAGAATGTGGACTACTCTAACACTACCCTTTAGTGTTTATAGGAGCCATACATTGTCAATTTCATTTTTAAAATAAAAATGAAGTTTCTTCATAATAAAAGACTTATTTAACAAACATATATGGATAAAATACATGTCAAGATCAAGATCATATATTCAAGACTATACAATAAATTTTTTTTCCACAATTTAAAACCTAATTTTATCAACTATGCTCACAAATGTGTCTTATAGAGTTCCTTATTGGAGCTCAAGCCTCCTCGTAATAATCTCCCCCAAGTTCTTTACACAATGCCCTTAGGTCCTAACCAATACTAACATGTCTTAAAATTATTGTTACGTCTTACATGTATAGTGCTTTATAATTGAAAGAATAAATATAGAGGAAGAGAATGTATATAAATCATTACATATTAAAAAAATATAGTTGACCACTATGAGGTGGCATTGACATGCACACTCCAACTCCTTGAGGCCCTAGCACTATTTAGAATGTAGAGAGTTTTACATTTTATAAAGGTTTCATAACTGTGGTTGCTAAGATTCAAGCCTAGGTCTTCATGGCCATTAGTGGCTACTAGAGTTAAGCTTCAGTTTCCACAACCATAACATGGAATATAACTACCATTTTACCTTCAATATTAATATAGCTTGAGAGTAATTTAATCATTGAGAACTTAAAAAAAAACTTACACATGGATTTTAATGTTGATGCAATGCTAGAGGAAGAAAAATCACAAACTCAATCACATTTAAGCAAAACTCAAACATATCTCTCATGTCCTTACAACTAGGACTCACTATTCCTTCACAAACCCTTGAATCAAAACCATCAAACTGAGAATAAGGCACAAACTCACTTGGAGTCTTCTCAAAAAAATTTAAACAACATCAATATCACTGGCCCATACCTTTCTATCAACATAAACAATTCCCACATATGAACTTTCCAAGTGAATTGTTCAAAACAACTAGGCACTTTAGGCCACATCCACAAAACAAACACCAATCTCCCAAGCCAAATATCCTTACTGAAACCTCAAAAAAGTATAACATAGCCCGCACCATCATAACTTATTGTTCCCCATTCATTTTTCAAGACATTTTAGCATTCATCAATTCAAAGCCTCCAATTTCAATCCCCAAAATTGACTGTAATAACCCTGTATTGTCAAGACAACATTCAAAATAAACTCAAACCCTTATAGTTCATCATATCCATTTCAGACATGAGTCTCTGCATAATTTAACAACATCTACAAGAAATATCAACCAATTTATATACCAATTTCATGAAAAAAAACCACAAAACTTCACTGTATTATGTCAATTTCATAATTTTTCCCACAAAACACAGCCTAGGGCATCATGATTTTAAAAACTAACCATCACCACTCATTCTATAACTTTGAACATTGAAAGTAGACATAAAAAAAGAGCTCCTTACCAATTCTCAAGTGATTCCAACAGTGGAATTAAAAGAAACACAATTTTTATTATATTTTGCTTACCCTAGCAAGGGTTTGAACCCGTTTTCAATAAACAAGCCATAACTTACTCAAATTTTCATGAAATTGAGTGAGACAAAAAGGAGAATTATGTAGACTCATCTTAATTATTCCAAATTCCTCATGAAAATACGGTTGTATGGGGCCGGACAAGAGGCTAAAACTCAAAAAAACCAATCAAAATGCAAAAAAAATGAATATAAAAAGAGGCTTCATTAATATTTCTTCATTATTTACACCCCTCTCTACCTTCCAATGATGGATTAAGGCTATTTATTCCTTTTCACACTTGTCCCTATGTATTACAACTGATTCTTTCAACTACCCAACCAACTTGACCTTCCATCTTCCTTATTTTGCCTTAATAATAAAATTTTGCTTTTCTTTGCATTTTTGAATCCCCTAATTCATCTAGACCACTAAATGGACTAATTACATGATGAAATAGCATACCAAGTCCTTGTTCTAATGATAAAACTTATAAAACCCATTGTAGACCTCTTTTTACAACATTTTGATTTTTTTGCAAATTAGATACATAGAACTTACAACCTACCTAAACACCCTTCAAATGACTCAAACACATTGAAATGGTCTTGAAAGACCTTATTAAATGAACCCATAACACTCTTTAAACACTTATTACATTTTGGCCTCATGGAGGCATATAGTCCATTAGGTGCTCCTGCACCATTCTCCCAGAGAAAAGAAAATTTAAGTCCTCTTGAAAGTTGATCTGGTCCTTCTATCTGGTCTTCCAATTCTTTTGCAGTTTGTCATTCATCTTGGCAATGATCCCTAATTTTTCCTGCTTCTTCTTATTCTTATACCATCTCCTCTCTAGCAACTCCTCAATCTTTAGGTTCCAAAAGTCCACTTCTTGTGTGTACACCTCAGTAGCATCATTTATATCTTCACTCTCATCATCAGAGTACCATATAACAACATCATAACCTACATCATATTCTTGAAAATCTGCATATATCTCATTAGCAAACAAATCTGCAACATTTTCATTATCAACCTTATCATCAACAACATCTTGAGAATCAATACCAACATTATCAACAACCTTCTCTACTTTTTCATCAACAATTTCATCAACTACTTGATTACCAAACAACCATATCATTAATCTCAACATCAATATGTTCATCAACAAACAAAGAAGTTTATTCATCTTCAAACATAATTGGAATATCACTTTGCTCAACAAACTTTAACTCTACCTCATGTGTTGTTGTCCTTGCTTTTCTTTTCCTTCCTTGAATAATCTTTTGTATGGGCCATTCAACTTTCTTTTTCATGGTCAAGTGCCAACTTGTTGCTTGTCTGATCCATTGTTCCATCTTCATCATGGACTCTACATAAAAATCACTGAACTTTGCTTCCCTTCTCCTCATCTCTTGCTTTAACTCAACTATCTCTTTGTCCATCTTCTCTTGCCTCTTTTTCTTCTTCCTTTCTTCCTCTACCTACAAATGTCTCTTCATCTATCCTAGATGGTCTCAGAAAGTCTCTCCTTGCTCCACAACTCATCTTTCTCTCAACTTTTCTACCTTCTCTTGTAAACAACCAGGTTATCTACTCAACCTGCAACCAACCACAACACAACACAAAACCACAAACCACAAACCAACTTACCAGCCCAGACCTTCTGAGCACTTTGATGCAATGCTAGAGGAAGAAAAATCACAAACTCGATCACATTTAACCAAAACTCAAACATATATCTCATGTCCTTACAACTAGGACTCACTATTCCTTCACAAACCCTTGAATCAAAACCATCAAATTGAGAATAAGGCACAAAATCACTTGGAGTCAACATTTTAAACAACATCAATATCACTGTCCCATACCTTTCTATCAACATAAACAATTCCCACATATGAACTTTCCAAGTGAATTGTTCAAAACAACAATTAGGCCCTTTAGGCCACATCCACAAAACAAATTCCAATCTCCCAAGCCAAATCTCCTTACTGAAACCTCAAAAAAAATAACATAACCTGCACCATCATAACTTACTATTCCCCATTCATTTTTCAATTCATTTTAGCATTCATCAATTCAAAGCCACCAATTTCAATCCCCAAAATTGATTGTAATAACCCTATATTGTCAGGACAACATTCAAAATACACTCAAACCCTTATAGTTCATCATATCCATTTCAGACATGAGTCTCAGCATACTTAACAACATCTACAAGAAATATCAACCAATTTATATACCAATTTAATAAACCAAACCATAAAACTTCACTGCATTCTGTCAATTTCCTGATTTTTCCTAGAAAACATAGCCTAGGGCATCATGATTTTAAAAACTAACCATCACCACTCAGTTTGTAACTTTGAACATTGAAAGTAGACATAAAAACAGACCTCCTTACCAATTCTCAAGTGATTCCAATAGTGGAATTAAAAGAAACATAATTTTTATTATATTCTACTTACCCTAGCAAGGGTTTGAACCCATTTTTCAGTAAACAAGCCATAACTTACTCAAATTTACATGAAATTGAGTGAGACAAAAATGAGAATTCTGTAGACTCATAGCTTAATCATTCCAAATGACTTCCCCACAAAAATATGGCTGTACGAAGCCATACAGGAGACTAAAACTTAGAAAAACTAGTCAAAATACAAAAAACTGAATATAAAAAGAGGCTCCATTAATGTTTCTTCATTATTTACACCCCTCTCTACCTTCCAACGATGGATTAAGGCTATTTATGCCTTTTCACACTTGTCCCTATGTGTTACAACTAATTCTTTCAACTACCCAACCAACTTGACCTTCCATCTTCCTTATTTTTCCTTAACAACAAGATTTTGCTTTTCTTTGCATTTTTTAATCCCCCAACGCATCTAGACCACTAAATGGACTAATTACATGATGAAATGGCATACCAAGTCCTTGTTCTAATGATAAAACTCCTAAAACCCCTTGTAGACCTCTTTTTACAACATTTTACATTTTTTGCAAATTAGATACATTGACCTTACAACCTACCTAAACACCCTTCAAATGACTCAAACACATTGAAATGGTCTTGAAAGACCTTATTAAATGAACCCATAGCACTCTTTAAACACTTATTACATTTTTGCCTTATGGAGGAATATAGTCCATTAGGTGCTCTTGCACAAAATGTGCATTGTTCTTTGATGCATAAATAGAGTCTTGGCAAGAGAAATGCAGCTTTGGATATTACAAAATAAAATAGTACTCTCATTGGTACCCAAATGAAGTTCGTACAATTATTGTTTTTAGCCACATTGCTTTCCATTATATTTCTACTACACTTCTATACTCATCCTTTGCAGATGAAAGTGCCAGGAGTGATTTTTTTTTACTACATCATGTGAGAGAACTTATACTATATTTTGAAGACATAGCTTGAGGTATATTTCCCATCAATAGGATCACCAACATAGTGAATATCACAATAACTAAATATTTTTTATTCTTTGTGCATGTAGATAATAAAAACTATAATTAATTTACATTTGATATACACCCTTTTTTTTCCAATGATCCATATAAGGATCCTACATAAATTTAGATGAAAAACCTAATGTATAAGAAATATTTGGTCTAGATATGGGTATTTGCATGGAAATGGGGTACCAAAAGGGGGTCTTAAGTGGTCTTTTTTTTTATTAGGAAAAACTAATCTTTGATGAGAAATTGAAGATAGTTATGCTCAAAATTTGAATACGCAACTTGTATTAAAAATAGTGGAGATTAAGGGGTTCAAATAGGGGGAGCCCACAAAGTTCTCTTGTTTTTGTCAAAAAACATTAATATAGTGTCTAGTGTGCCCCCCTAAAATTTTAACTTTTTTTAAGTATTTGAAAAATGCTTCGATGAAAAATTAGCTAACATTATGTAATTCATGTCTAATTTTTCTAGTAATTTTTTAAAAAATATATATGATTTTTTACTAATTTTTAAAGTGTACACATCATAAAATAAAAAATTTGAGCGCACTCCCCCTAATTTTTTTAAAATTAATCAATTTTTTTTAATGTGTATAAAATATAGTCTAGTTTGTGGGTCAGGGGACCTAGCTCGATTGGCTAAAGTATCCTATTGAAAGCAAGAGGTCACGAGGTTTAGTCTCCCCCCATCCTCATGGTACGAAAGGCATGTCGCACTAGTGTCACCGGTCACGTGAATTTTTTTTACCAGGTGCACTATAGTTTATAGGGGGCTACCTGATTCTTGTAGTCTAAAAAAAGGAATATAGTCTAGTTTGAAAAAGTGTAATTTCTTGCAAATTTTGATGAATGGGTAAAAAATGAAACCAAAAATACCATACATAAGTTCTTGAAAAATATGGAGACACTATCAAAAGAAATTAAATATCAAAACCTTTAACATATTTGAAATGTAGAAAAAATTAAATGATTAAAAAACTAGCAAACGACTCAATGTTATTGTGGTTTTTTTAATCTGACACTAAAAGATATTCAAACTTGATGGAGAGTAAGCTCTAGATTTGTCTCATTTTTTAGAATTTGCAAAACACGTGTCTTTGGGAATTTCCATGTAAGTCCAACTGTTTGGTTTGGATTCCCAAAGAAAATCCAACCCTAAAGGTTGACATTATCCAAAAAAGATAAAAATGTGAATGTGCTATAACACGCTCATATTTGTGTGAAGAAAAAAATGAAACCTGCCTCTTCATCTATACCTCCAAATATCTCTCTATCCATATCTTTCCCTACCTCTATCTCTCCATGTCTCTCTATCTATCTCCCTATCCCTGTCTATATGTTTATATCTCCCTCTATCTATATCTCTTCCCCTCCCTCCTCTCTCTACATCTATCTCCCTATCCCTCTTTATCCCTCTATACCTCCCTATCTTTATATCTCTCCCTCTCCCTCTCCCTCTCCCTCTCTGAGTTATCTCTCCCTCTCTCCCATGTTCCCCTTCCCTTCCTCCATCTCTTTCTCTTCCAATCTTTCCCTACCTCCCCCTCTTTTTTTCTCTCTCTCCATCTCTATTTGTCTATCTCTACTTCCCTATATCTCACCCTTTCTCTCTCCCTATCCCTCTCTATCATTTATATCTCTCCCTCTCTATATATTATGCTCTCTCTCTCTATATATCTATCTACACTTCTCTTTATCTCACCTCTTCCCATCCCTTTAGATATATCTCTATATCTCTCCCTCTAGACCCTCTCGCTCTCTCCTCTCTCTATATATTGAGATATTTCTCCTTCTCACCCTCTCTAGACCTATCTCTCCCCCTCCCCCCTCTCTCTTTCTCTTCATATATTTCCATATCTCCCCCTCTCTCTATCTCTCTCCTCAAAGCAAGTTATAACATGAGCACATTTATTAGAATTCCAAAATATTAAAAAGGAATGTGGATCTCATCATGAACAAGACCCACACACTCTATTTTTCTCTGAAATATGCATTTTATTTGACATACAAACACATATTTCCTTGTGTTTCATTAAATATCAATCTTAATTAAAAATTCCAAGTCACCTTTTTTTGTTTTATCAATATAGAAGAACTAAATCACATGTTTTTAGATTGAATTTGATATTATGAACTTATATTTTCATGTTTTGAATATTTGGAATGATATTTATCATAATTTTTTTGAATATACCACTGTCTTTCCTTTAGTAAATTATGATAGTTTAATGTTTTAGTTGTTTTATAAGCTGCTCCTTTAGAGGTCACTATGACTGTTTTATTTTGATTACAGTGTTTTCTAATTGTTAGGACTACATTTTATCATTACAAGCTTTTATTACTAGCCTTTACCATGGGCTCTACATCTTGATGCTTGACTGCTCTACCCCTTTTCCATTAGCACTGCCCTTAAATGGTGATTGTGTGTCTTCAAAACTATGCTCTTTTTTGGCATTTGCTAATTATGAATCTATAGATTTGGCTATGCAGAAGATGCACTTTGTCCATGTAACTATCTAAAGGCATTTGATCCTCGTATACAGTTGTTGGGCTCAACCCTTGTGGGAGCCACATTTTCTCCACATACTGTAATTTTGAGCAAGGTTTTGCCTTTCTGATGGATATTATGGATATTGTCTCTTGGTTTCATATGTTATCATGCATGGATCTTGCAATGGCACTTGACTTGTACCCACACAGTGAACAAACAAGTTAAGAAAATAAGAAGTCCCTGAGGTTCTTATGATGATCTAATATTTTTTACTCTTCTTAACACTTCATGATGGATGTAAATATGATCTTGAGACATTTGTAACTCTTTGATTTGATGTATAATAAGAGGTAGGTTGTATGTTTGTTGGTTTTAACATATAAGAGACCCGAAATCCTAAGCTCTAACATCACTTTTATGACTCTTACAGATACTCCTGAAGAAACCAACAAAGGAACTGAAGATGCAACTAATCAATAATGGGGTTCATCATTCAGTAAATGATGGACCCCTTCTCTCTTATGTGTCTTTTACTTTTGGATATACATTTTATCCTTTATTATATATCATTCAGTTACTCCCACAACTTGTGTGGGAAAATATAAACACTTCTCTTTTGAATATAAAAATTTATTTCATGCAATGACTTGAGCACTATTTCTGCTTTTGGTAAACAATTGCATAATGAAAATTGAAAATTTCATTTCATAGCAATATTTTGTATGATTATGAAAAGGTTAGCAAAAAAATTTGTGTACCTTTCTCTTTCTATAAAGTAAAACATTAGTATTGTCCTAGCCTAACTTGATTGGGCTAAAAAGCACAATTTGGTAACATTCCTGGCGACCTCTACTATGTGCTTGCCTACTAAGCATTTTAGACCAGTAACATAAACTTATCCATTGGGCATAGGAGTCAATTCCTGTCCTTTGGTCCTCATAAAACTCTTTGTAACTCAACTATTAGAAATGAATAACAACAAAAAAAAATTGAAAGCAAACTACAATGGCTTTGAATAGGGCCAACAAACTATACAACAACACTTATTGAAAAAGAAAAGTTGAACTAAAATTAATGTGCAATCAACACTTATTAACTAAAAACTTTACTCTAATATGTACATATGCAAACTTTTTCTCTTCAAAAATAATTTTTGAGGTGAATCCCGTTGACTGGGATAGGTAGCACCTCTTCATCCAACTTTGAAAGCTAAAAAGCATTATGTTGCTTGCATTCGATAATCACATAAGGACCATTCCACATGGCATCAAACTTGGTATGCTTACCAGGTTTACTTTTAAGGTCATCCCACTTGAAAACAAGATCATCCTCCTTGAACACTCTTAGGACTACTTTCTTATCAAAATTCCTTTTCATTTGAGCCTGATGAATCTCTAAATTTCTCAATGTTTCCTTTCTCATCTCTTCTTTAACTCCATCAGCTATGTAAGCCTGATTTACATAGGCTCTTCCTCTAACATTTCAAGCTCTTTGATCAAATTCAAGGTTGGAAATTCAACTAAAATTGGAAGTCTTGCTTCTTTGCAATAAGTGAGAACATATGGTGAATTGCTTGTAGCTCTTTTAGGAGAAATCCTATATGCCCATAGGGCTAGCTTCAACTTGTCATGCCAAGTTCTCTGGTTATCCTCAATTGTCTTCTTGATGATCCTAACCAAGTTCTTATTGGTTGATTCAACTTGTCTATTACCCTGAGGGTAATAATTGGATGAAATATTCAAATATATATTATTTTTAACAGAGCAATTAGAAACTTTCAGACCAACAAATGCTAATGCATTATCATAAATAATGGAATTCAGGAGTACCAAACCTTGCAACTAGGTCCTAATAGAAGTTTAGAACAACAGTCTCATTAGCCTCCTTCAATGCCACAACTTCTGACCACTTAGTAAAATAGCCAGTTGCATTCAATATTCATTTGTGACCTACACTTGAAGGTGGGTTAATAGGCCCAATAAAATCAAGACCCCTCTTGCCAAAGGGTTGTTCAACCTGAATTGGATGCAAAGGAAAGGATACAAGCCTTTGTTTTCTTGTAAATAATGAGCATTTGGTACATTTTCTAACACAAGCATGAGCATATTTAAACAAATCAGGCCAAAAATAACTAGCTCTCATAATCTTTAGATCTATAGTTCTAGGTGCAAAATGACCTCCAGAAGGCCCATCATGGAATTCTTCCAGAATTTTATTAATTTGATCTAGTTCAACGCATCTTAGAAAAACTCCATGAAATTCCTTCCTATATAGAACTCCTTCTATGATAGCATAAGGAATGGCTTGAAGTCTGGAATACCTTCCTTTTTCTTTGTCCAAATCTTCAGGACAATCACTAGTGTGAAGGTAATGTATCATTTGTTGAATCCAATCGGAGGACGGAACTAAAACAACAATTTGTTCCTCATTGTTGAGCACTAGGACAACTTGTTCACCAGGTTTCTTTCTATTCTCTACATCTCTAGCCAACTATTCACATAAGTCTTTTCCTGGGTGCTGCCACAATAATGGGTTACACTTTTTGGGAAATCCTGATTTTTGCCTAAAATCACATATTTTTAGAAAATACAATGATTTAAAACTTTAAAGGTTCCACTTAAATGATTTTAATTAACGAGGAATTGATCAAACCCCCTTGGATAGAACCTTGTTAGGTTTAAACCATACCTATAATCGAGTCTCCTCTACACCTATCCAAATGTTGATAAAAAACCACTTTTGGTTTACCTTTTGGGTGATCAAATGAATTCATTTAAAATTTATGTTTTGTAAGCATGTAGCCCTTATTATAAGCTTCCCAAAAATTATAATTTTAAATATTTTTAATTTGATTATTATATTTGTTTTTTATTTCTTGTGAATGTAGGATTTTCAATGAACATGAAGTTTTTTGTTTCACACATACAAAAAAATAGAAAATAAGAGAAAAAAATTCTAAAAAATACATTTTCACTAGGTATTGATGTCCTTATTCCAACAAAAAAAGAATAAGTTAATTCAAATGAATACAAAAAAAAGTTATGTGGGCCGAAGTACACCTTTGTCTAAATTATAATTACTTTGACTTGAAAAATTAATTAAAAAAAAATTATGCAACAAAAAATTATGAAAAAATATGCATGCACTAGATATTGGTGTGAAAAATATGTATTTTAAAAATTAGAATTGTATCTTTTCTATAAAAAAAGTTATGTGGTCTGAAGTAAACATCACTTTTTAAAAATGTTGATTGGTAGAAAAAATAAGTTATTAAAAATTACTTAAAATGATTCACAATATATTTTTTATTTAAATATATATATAATTAGAATATACAAAAAAATCTAACAAATAACTAGTTTGATTCTGTAGACATCCAATTTGATCACTGCCATATGATCAAACGCGTCTCTTTATTTGTCTGGTTGCTCATCCCCTTTGTCAATATTAATTAAACCAGTTGTTTAATTAATACCCTGCATCTTGCACAAAGGTCCTAAAGTATTTAATTTAATACTTTACTCCTTTTCCTCCTCTGAATTAAATAAATATACCCTTTTATTTAATTTAGTCATATTCCCCTTTTAAATTAAAATTCATTTTTAATTCATCTTTTCTCTCTCATGGTCACATCCTCCAACTTTTGCAAGTTGGTCCCTAATCCATTTTAATTACTTCATCTTCTTCTAATTAACAGGGTTAGCATGTGCACACCCTTAATCATCATTAAGGTCACATCCTCCATAATTTCCCACTTGCTTCTAATGAGTCATTAGTCCATCTAATTGAGTACTTGCACAACTCTAATCATTTGGTTAGCCTAACCTAATCCTCATCCTATTTATGGCATATATGTTTGAGTCCTTATTAAACCCCAATTCACCCCCCCAAGGCACCCAAAAGGAATTTTTAATTCCTTCACTTCTTCCCACATGTCCTCTATTCATTGTTTATTCTTTCTCTCATCCCCATGAGAATATTTGAGGAATTTTTAATTCCCCACTTGTCCTCTCACCCACATGGGGACAAGGACCTCCTTTATGAGGAGATCTTGTCCAACCTAAGGTACTTTGTACCCCTCTCCATGTCATGTCCTTCTCCTTCCACCTCATGTCCACTTCACCTTTTAGGGCTATCTCACATGTTACATGTCAAGATGTGAGGGCTTGTGAGTTCTCAACTCACCTTAGCCCTACATCTTGATATTTGGTGGCTCAATCTTGACCCTCCATTTCCCCTAGGAATTCTCAAAAATCCTATAAATACCCCCTCTTTTCTCTCATTTTGGGGAGATCATTTTGCTAGCCAAACTCTTGCAATTTTGTTTCTCAACTCTTACTTAGTCATTTTCTTGTTTTCATCCACTTGCACTTATCCTCACAACACCATTTAGCTTGCATCTACTTGCCATCCAAGGAGCATACACACCAAAGATCGAAGGGCCAACCAAAGGATCGACTCAACGCAAGGTATAAGGTTCCATCTCGTTGCTTTTTATCTTGCTTTGTTTCCAACTTAGGCTAATCTTGAGGTGTAGGTTGTTTTAGTTGTTTATTTGCACTCTTTAACTTGTTGCTTGCTTTCTAACGCTCACATTCGACCTATCACAGATTCATCTTCAAATTCTTAATGGTTTAGCTATTATAGGTGTAAGAAAGTGAATATCTAGTGAAAAATCTTGATTTTAATGTCAAGTTTGGCCAAAAACTATAACCCATTATTATGGGATCACCCTCCCCTTACAAGCTTGGTGACCTTAATTTGGACATCATATTCCATTACCTTGGTAATCCAACCAACTCTTTTGTCATTAATATCTTTGCTCAATAGGAAATCTTTCACTATAGGGTGAGCAACCAGTAACTGAATCTTATTGTTAGTAAGCATGTTTCTAAATTTTTTAAGACTTCTAATTACTGCAAGAACATGCTTCTCAACAAAAGAATGCCTCACTTTTTAATCTTGTAGTACTTGGCTGAAAAATGCAATGGGTTGCTCCAAACCTTGTTCATTCTATTGACACACCATTTTTGAAATAGTATCCACACTCCCAAAAGCATAAAGAATAAAATCTTTGTTAAAATTAGGATTAATAAGCGTTGGAGCAACAACTATGACATTATTTATTTCATCAAACTTGTCTTTCCTTCTTTAGTCTACCTGAAAGTAACATTCTTTCTCAACATAGAGGTTAGAGGTTGCAAAAGATAAGCAATATTTGGAATGAAACTCCTTACAAAGTTTATTCTACCAAGAAAGCTTTTCAAGCATTTCTTGTGAGTAGGTAAAGGTAAATCAAGAATAGTGCTTATCCTTTCTAGATCTATGGAAATTCCATCTTTAGATACTACATGTCCAAGCAATTTACCTTCATGGACATCGAAGATACTTTTCTTGGGATTCAATGAAACTCCATATTCTTTGCACCTCTCGAAGATATGCTTCAAATGAACTAAATGGTCACTTGCATTATTAGAGAAAATAGTAATATCATCTAAGTAAACCATTACAAATTTGTTCATCAAACCATGAAAATCCATATCCATGGCTCTTTGGAAGGTATCCCCTGCATTGGATAATCCAAAGGGAATCTTCTTGTAAGCCATGGTTCCCCATTTTGTTTTAAAGGTTGTCTTATTGATCTTCCTCTTTTATCAATATCTGGTTGTACCTTGAAAAGCCATCTAACAAAGAAAACCTATCAGATCTAGCTACAACCTAAAAATTTTGTTTCATAGAGGGTAGTGGGTAGCGATCCTTAAGAGAGGCTTTGTTAGGGTCCCTAAAATCAACACAAAGTATGATTTCACCCTTCTTCTTCCTTACAGGAACAAGATTGGACACCTGTGAGGTATGCTTAATTGGAAAAATAATCTTACTTTCAATTAACTTACTCAGTTAAGCTTTCATGAGGTGCTCAAGTTTAGGGTTCAAAGGCCTCTGCCTTTGTCTTACCAGCTTTGCATTTGCTTCTAGCTCTATGGTGTGTTGTTCCAACTCTAGATTGAATCCCTTCAAGTCATGATACTCCCAAGCAAACACATCAGCAAACTCTTGACAAAGTAAAATGAAAGCATGTCTTTCCTCTATAGTATGTATACCTTTCCAAGTTTTAGGAGCTTATCCTTGAAGATTTCAATAGGCTCATAATGATCTTGTATGATAAACAAACTTTCCTTATATTTTATCACCTGATCGTCTGAGTTGAAAATGGACTCAAGTGTTACCAATTCCTTTGGTAGCTTGTTTGACTTCAACAAAATAATTTGATCTTCATACTGCAGAGACAACTTTTGCTGATTAGAAGCTACAAATTCATCTTCTTCAATCAAGAAGCTAATAATCTACTCATCACTGTCAAATACCTGCCAATAAATATTATCTAGAACAACAGGCCTAACAACAACTTTGACATAGTGTTGAGTATGAACATTCTTCACCTCAGCTGGAATATCAAACTCAGCTCCCATGGCAGCCAGTTTATCAGCTTGTTTATTTTGATTTCTCGGTATGGACAACAAATTAAATGCATCAAACTCTTCAATCATGTCCCAAACTCTATTCTTATATTGCTTTAACAAGTCATTTTTAGTAGCATTGATATTCCTTATTTGATTGAACACTAATTCACTATCCCCAAACACCTGAAGACATTTAATATTTTTCTTTCTAGCCCATTCTAAATCATGTACAAGTGCCTCATACTTAGCAGTGTTATTAGAATAAATGAAAGCAAAACAAAAGGTTGAATAATACCTCTCTCCATATAGTGAAACTAGCATAACACCTCCATTCACACCCACCTTTCTCCTTGAATCATCAAAGTGCATACTCCATAATTCGTTAGACTATTGTATTTTATGCTCTTTTTATTTTTCATCCTTAACTAGATTTGGGACAACAAGTCCTTGCTCTTGAATCATGTAAATACCCAAGTCTATTTGTTCCATATGTAGAGCGTCTTCCTCATGGTTCTCAACTGACCATTGATCTAAAACCAGATCAGGAATTCCTTCAACCAAAGTGTTAGGCTCTTGAATAGCTTGGTGATCTTCTATACCTTTCTCATGATAAGCAAGATTTGCATTAGTAGCACTAGGAACAAAAGGTTCTATGTGATCCTTAGCCAATAAATTAAATGTAATGGTAACCTTAGTGCCATATCTTGTCCTAAAGAAGAGATGTGACCAATCAGATGAAAGGTAACCTCCCAATTTAGCTATGAAATCTTTGGAAAGACATAAAGCAAAATAAGCTAGAAGATCTATTACATATACAACTTGTGGAATTGCAAAATTAGGACAAGCATGCAATGTAAGATTCAAATTATTTATCACTCCCATTGAAAACATTATGAATAGAAATCTTTGATGAAGGAAACAATTGCTATGCATGACTAATGAGCGAGCTCGTTCTAGAGAAAGCTATTAATGAGTGAGCTCATTCTAGAGAAAGCTACAAAATATCTATTGAGTATAAATTGGGCTGCACTATTGAAGATACTTCTACACCATATTCAACTTATCTTCAAGCCTCCAAATGATAAACTTGTGGCTCTATAGAGGCTTTACCTATTTTTGCTACTATTGGGAGATGCATGTGCAATCTTAGAGCATTCTATCACCATGCAACCTATCATACTCTTTGTGTCCTTTTTTATGGCTCTGGAACAACTTCATATACTTCTCACAAAACTTGTCACAACCTCCAATGGATTAGATGTCCTTGCAAAAGAGATCGACTTTAAAATATTTATACGATCCAAACTTTAAATTGAGCATACAATACTCCAAACTATGGCTTCCCTGCATGAGCTACAACCTTAGAAATGCCAAGAAACACAATGTGTTGATGACCTCTTCATCAGCCCTTCATTCTTCCTAGATCAACCAAATAAAATGGAGAGATATATAGGGTAGATCACCCTTAACTTGTGGAGATTGACCTATGAAGAGATCGCGGGACCTTAAACTCAACCTTCAATCGACTTGCCAAAGATTGGGCCTTTCTCACCCTTTCCCATGAGAATCACCCTAAACTCATGTCCTTAACACATGCGTGATGTGAAGGACTAAGCAACCAATCCAATTTAGATAATTTTAAAAAATACTTTTAATCCTTCTAATCGTGCCTGCTCTGATACCATATCAAAGATATGGACAATCATAGAAACCAAACCATTTTGTGCACATGATAACAATGCTTCTCTATTCCAAACTCAATACATGGCTAATAAATAGTCACTTACATAGCCAAACAACCTCCTATTTAATAGGGAGGTGTTATAAAAAATATCCTAGAATACCATGATGAGTATAACACATTAACCACTAACTATTGTGATAGATTGTTATTTCAACAATATATACAAATAACCATCCAAATATGTATTAGTGAGATGTTTATTAACATCACTATTACAATAGTAATTACCTTTCTACATTTACATAATTATTAACACCTCAAATATAATGTAAACATTAATTTTCCTAATAGATAAATAAAACACAATTATAAAGAGAGAAAATAAAAAAATAAAGGTTAAGAGGGACAAATATATATTGGAAGACAAATTGAAATATAGAGAGATAGAAGCACATATAGAGAGAATAAAATAATAGAAATAAAGAAATAGAAAAAGAGAGAGAGAGATAGAGAAACATCAACAAGGAAAAGTGAGAAAGGGAAATAGATCTAAACCATGAGACAAAGAGAGAATAAGATAGACAAAGAAATACACTACAAAAATAGAGGGAATGAAATAAAGGCATAATAGGGATAGAAATAAATAGTAAGAAAGAAGGGATAAACAAAAATGAAATTATAAAGAGAGACAAAGATAAAAAGAAAGGTCAAGAGGGGAAAAAATATAGATTGGAAGAAAAAAGGTTCCAAGAAATAAAGAGAGAGAACCAAATAATAGAAATAATAATAGAATAAAAGACAGAGAAACACAAAAAAAAAGAAAAAGAATGAAAAAGGGAAAAATATGTAGAGAGATGTAAACTTGAAGATAAAGGTAGAATAATAGAAACAAATAAATACACTACAAAAAAAGGATGAAAGAAAGGCATAATAGGGATAGAAAGAGATCATAAAGTCCAAGGTCTAAGTTCTCAGATTTGAGGCCTAGGTTCCATGTGTCTACCATTCACAATCTGAGCTCTTATGTCAAAGATCTAGGGCCCATGGTCCAATGTCCATGGTTAAAGACATAGGGAAAATGTTTCTTGGTCTAAGGTGTGAGGTCCAATTGTCTAAAGTCTAGAGTCTAAAGGATCACAATATTTAGTAATAGTTCCTTGATCTAAATTCCATGGTCCATGAATTCAAGCTAGAACATATAGTGTTCATGGGTCCAAAGTTAAGATTCTAAGGTTTAGGATCCAACTTCCAAGGTAAAATGCTTTAGGATCATGTGTCTAGAAACAAGGTTTGGCTTCAAGGATTTGATCTATAGGGTCCATTCTTTCATTATATATTCTAAATTCCAGGGCCCAAGATCAAGTGCTCAAGGTGTAATGTTGAACAAGTCTTGGATTCCAAGGTGAAGGATCAAGGGACACAATATAAGGGCACATAGTATATGATTTGAGGGACAAGTTCTTATAACCTAGGTTCAAAGGGTATAGTGTCCACATCCCAGTATCTAAAGTTAAGGCTCTAGGGATGGTGTTCAACACCAATGGTCCAAGGATTTATGGTAAAGGGTATATGTTTCTTGTTGAGGGTGCATAATGCTAAGGTCCTAGTGATCCCAAATCTAAGCTCTAAGGGTTCACAATAAATGGTATAGGTTTCTTGGTCAAGGGTTCATGATCTATAAATCTAGAGATAGGGCCCAAGGTCTAGGATCCAATTTTTAAGGTAAGCATCTAGAATACAATGCTCGATTTCTCAAATTTAGGGAAATTATTTTCTATAATCTAGTGTTTAAATTCTAGGCTCCATAGTCTAGTATACATGGTCTTGCATCCAAACTCTAATTATCTAACAATCTAAGGTTCAATATTGAAGTTTGAAGCTCAGAGGTATAAGGTTTAAGGCCTAGGTTCTTGGGATCTAATTTCCATGTTCTACTATTTGAGGTCAAATATCTAGTAGCATAGCCTAAGCACTAGGGTTCATCCATAAGTTAAAGGTAAAGGGTAAATAGTAATATTTCTTGGTCTAGGGTCCACAAGTACAAGACATAGCCTCTAAAGTTTAGGGTTCAAAAATTAAGGGTCATGTTTAGGCTATAGGATAACTTTTTATCAATCTAGGGTCCATGATCCATGAGGCTAGGGTGTAGGTCAAGGTCTATGGGTCAAAAACTTAAATTCTAGGGTCTAAGGTCCAACCCATATAGAAAGAGAGAAAAATGTATGGAAAGAAGAAACAAAGAAATAGAAATTGCAATGTAGAGAAACATTATAAATAAATAAAAAATATTTAGACAATGAGAGATAACTAGAATTAAAGAAAATTAAAAGGAAAAATAAAAAAGATTGAAAATAATAGAAAAATAACATAAATAAAAAGGTTTGAGAGAGAATGACCAACATAGAGATAAATATTTTCAAAAGAGGGGAAAAGTGACAAAGCAGAAGGAACTAAAAACAAATATTGATGAAGAAATATAGAAAGATAAAAATAGAGATGGAGTGAATAAATACAAGAGAAAAAGAGAGAATCAAATAGAAAAACACTAAGAAAAATACATAGAAAGAAATAGATAAGCATAGAAAAAGATATAATAGGAGTAAATGAGTAAACTAGAGAGCAAATGAAAAATAGATAGAAAGAGATATAGAGAAGAAGAGTGAATAAATAAAGAATTTGAGAGAGAAAAAAATAGAAATAAAAGAAGAAAAGAGGAAATGGAAAGAAGGAATGGACAAGGAATGGAATGGAAGGAAGGATGGACGAAACATTCTATACTCATGTCTACAAAACACATAAATGTTGAAGTATTGGGAAGGATTATGTTGAGCTTAAATTTGAATTTGAAATTTACACATTCTATACTCATGTCCACAAAGTACATAATTCACTTGAGTTAATTTACAAATCATATATTCATGTCTACAAAGTACACAATTCACTTGGATCAATCTTACAAATCATGGATTCAAATTTGGAAGAATGAAAAAACTTAATGATCAAAACTAATAATCAGAAAGAATGCATATTGCATCAAGTAAGAATTTGATTACATGCTAGTTATTAGTAAAAAATTCATGACTTACACTTATCATTACATAAGAAATAAACAAATCAAATTAATTCAAAACAAGGTATATAATTTTCACCATTACACAAATATATGATTTCAAAAAATTGGACCAATGAACATATACATAAATAAATTTATTTGTGCTCCTATGTTCGATGTGACCTTAGAATAATGACTTCTGAGCTTTAAAAAATACATATAATTGACTTTGTTGTACATAGATTAATGGATAATTAAAGAATGTAAAGGATGTAGCAAGGTAGAATTTTGACCAATTCGAATTCTCTTGGGGATTGTGAATTATATGCTTGTAAACAAGATTTAAAGGAAACCACGTTGATGAGAAAGTTGTGCGCATTTTATTAGAGCATTTTTCATAGAAAGGTGTGTGCATGTAAGGCCATTGCTATACTTAATCATTAGAAGTGAAAAAGAAAAGAAAAATGGTAATCCAAGGGGTTTAGCTACCAGGGAAATGAAGAAATTTAAACGAGATCCAGGGTTTAAATCCCCATCATGAAAAAATATAACTCCAATAGAGATACTAGGAGATTGTTACTTGAGCATATTGCCATATTTACAGATCTTAAGAATGTTCCGTAACTTCACCATAAAATTCAACAAACTGAAGAAATGCTTGTAGTTATGATTTCATATACCTTTCTTGTCATTAGGCTAGGGAAAAAATGTATCATGTTTTCCCTCCCAAACAAATAAACATAATCAAAGAAAAAAATCAGAGTAAGATCTTATATACTCTTCTCACTGCCAATGACAACCTAAGAAACAAAACCCAAAATTTACGAACCTCCCAACTGGATACCAACTCTGAAAGTTCAAGCAATATATGAACCCAAGTTGTTGTTGATCTCTAAGAAACCATATAGGAGTTAACATATCAATAACATGAGGATTATGTTTTAATTTTAGCTCCTTTATGGCATAATTTGTTAGTTGGAGTATAGCTATTCTAGGAGAATTTATCTAATAGATTAACTAGTTGTGTAAATGTAGAATAAATCATATTACTATAGATTAATTGTAGCAGTTAAACACATCACAATGATTTAGAAGGATTATAATTAAACATTCAAATTCCTACTCAAATCTTTTACACATAAAATTTTATAGTTAATTAATACATTTGATTTTCAACAAAAAATATCTAAAAGAACAAGTCGCATACCCGCAAATAGGAGGCAATTCACCTAAAGCGTCATCTTCTTCATTGGAAAGAGTCTTTGATATTTTTATTCTCTACAATGTCTCCACCATTTCTTGCAAACACAAGCATTTTCAAAACCTCAATCTCTAATTGACACCTCTTCTCAGGGAATTAAAACTTGGACCCTCCAAATGTTGTGTTAAACATCAGCAATGTACACAAGTTGGGGTGAAACAACTTAATCTTTCAAATATTCATAAGTGCCCACTCCATGAGAATCTCATGCTCGTAAACTTGTTATAGTTCACAAGTTTGAATCTAAAACGACCATTTAATGGCCACTCTAAGCTTTGAATTTCAAATGGCCATTTACCAAACTTGCTCTAAGCTTTTTCATTGAATTTGAATTTCAAACACCCATTTACCCATTTGGTTACATGTCAATTTGCTACCTTTCTGAAAATTGTTTAATTTCCTTCTCATTTTATCCCACATTAATTTTAATTTTTTTGAGTTGTTTGTTTATAGTCAAAAGTAAAAAGAGTAAAATCAAGACTATTTGCAGGGCCAAATTACCAATAGGGTTGTAATTTTTTGAGAAATAAAATTTGATTTTTTTTTAATAGGTAGGTTAAAAAAGTTGTGTAATATTTGAAGGATATAATTTATTTTGATTGGTTTGTCAAATAATAATAATATTTTTTAATTATAATTAAAATATTTTATATATTGATATGTTTTATGAACAATCATTTATAAAATTGCTTTTTTCTATTTTGAATGACTTTAATATTTTGAAATCATTTCATTTATTTCATGTTATTAATATATTAGTATTAATTGTGTCTACCACATTTACAACAATTTTAATAATTTATATAAAAAATCTTTTGAAATCTTCAATGAAGAAGTAAATGTGCAATGGGGTAAGTAAACATCTGGTAAGATATTCCGCTATAATAAATCCTCTAAAAGTTGTGAATGACATTAATCTATTATATTATTATTAAAATTGATTGCAATTATTTTATGAGCATGCATACCCAATCTAGATGTAGTCATTAGTTCCATCAAAAAAGACATATAAACAAGAAAATATAGAAAAATCTTATCTCATCAAGTACAAACAACTAAATGTTAAAGTTTTTGTTTGCTAAATAATAATTGAAGAGCCCACAAGTTTCAAATATTAGTATTGCAAAAGTTCCAAAAATTGCAAAGATTTGAAAATATAAAGAATAAATTTTTTGAATATTGGAAAGACTAGACAAAGTGCACAATATTCATTTTCAACAAAGTAAGATTATAATGTGTTTCTTGTCATTGGATCTATTGTTGCAAGGTGTGTTCCCTTGGTCTCCCTGCACTATGCAACACAATGCTCGGGTTTGTGACATGGCTTAACCTCTCATGGATTCATTAACTATGGCGATTGTATCGTGCATTAATAGGTTGATCTTTTGGTGCAATGATAATTATCTTTGCAACAATTGGTATTAGATCCTGGGTCATGGGTTTGAACCCCTCACTTGCGCGGGGGGGGATTGTTGCAAGGTGTGCACCCTTGGTCTCCTTGTGTTGTGTGGCACAACGCTAGGGTTCATGACATGGATTAACCACCTCCTGTGGATTCATTAACTCTGGCAGTTGTATTAGGCATTAATAGGTTGATCTTTTGGTGCAACATCAATTGTCTTTGCAACATCTATAAGTTCCTTTTGTTTTTTTCTTCTAATTTCTTTATGGTGTGCTTCTTTGCTTAAGTTTGTTCCATTTACAAAAAATATAACAAAATATCCTTAGTACAAAACTAAATCTATGGAGGCCTCCTCCTAAGTATCGGGTTAAACTAAATTTTGATGGTTGTTCTAAAGGAAACCCAAGAATGGCTATTGTTGGAGGTCTAATAAGAGACTATAAAGGGATGTGTATTGAAGCTTATGCTAAAGGCACTAGTAGAATTTGGCAAATAAATGACTATGTGACTAAAAATTTTAGTCACGTGACTAAAAATTTTAGTCACGTGACTAAAACTTTTAGTCACGTGACTATCACTAGTAGAATATTGCAAATAAATGACTAATTTGGTCATTTATAAGTGACTAATTTGGTCATCAGGTAAAATCAAAACTAAATGATTAAATAAATGACTAAATAAATAACTAATATCAGACAAATAAAAATGACTAAATAAATGACTAATATCAGACAAATAAAAATGACTAAATAAATGACTAATATCAGACAAATAAAAATGACTAAATATATGATTATTACTCCTCTATTCTTTTTTCTTTCAAATTTTATCATAATCCATAGAGTTTAAGCCCCCCTCATAGAACCCCTACCTAAATTTGTTCCCCTCCAAAGGGCAGGTTCTTACGCATTACTCATCTGTTTACCACTAGAAACACTACTTCCTGTCCAACTTACATGTGTTAAGCATGTTGCCAGCGTTCATCTTGAGACAGGATCAAACTCTCAATAAAATTCAGAGTTTCATTACTTATTACTTACAGCTCCCTTCTTTGTGGACGAAGTTTATTCATGAATTATCTATCATCTATATAATATTAAATCCTCTATTATTCTATTAAATCATGTATATAATATTATAATATAATATAAATATTACAATATAATATAAATATTTATTATTTATTAATATAATATAATTAGTTAGCCGATAGGCTATTTATTGTGGGCACAGCCCACTGATTTTGTCTCACGCCTGAAAAAAATTGTGGAAGCCTGAAAATTTTCATCGCAAAATAATATCAGACTGAAAAAACGTGGCTGAAAATTAGGCGGGTGATAATTCGCATGGCAAAAACTGCTAAAAGTCTGGCAAAAATTACTTAAAAATCACATGGCGAATAAATAATGGGAGATTTGTCATCCTTTTCTACGCAACAAAATCGTCCCAACAATGAGTGCCATTCTTTTTTTACCATTTGTATGCATAAAACCTGCAACAAACCTCGCGAAAACTCCACATAAATT
>VDFB02322399.1:22990-36952 GCA_007258455.2 Sequoia sempervirens | reverse complement strand
ATACTCCCTAAAAGAGTATGGGAACAATTAGGGAAACCTAAACTTGAACAAACACCCTATAACATTAGCTTGGTGAATGGCACCAGGATGAAAACCTTAGGGACTTGGAAACAAGAAGAATTGTGTCATGGGAGTGAAACAAATTGTAGAATTTGAGGTAGTTTCCATTAAAGAAACTTTTGATTTGTTCAACGCATTATTGGTACTTAGGTAGTTTTTCATCACAAATAACATTGTGGACTCAAGGAAAGAAGAAATATCATTTGTGAATGAATACAAAATAGTCCACATTCCTTTAGGGAAAATTCTAAATGAATCATACACAGAGTAAGTAAGCACAAAAGAATATCAAATCTCTGATAACAAAAACATTTACACAATTTCAAGATTATCATTAAATGAAACTCTTGGAAAACCAAACTCAAAAGGGGAGGTCAAAATAGAGAGCTATACTTATAGCACAAACAGTGAAGAGGTATTGGATGCATGGATGCAGGAAGAACCAAAAATTTACTCTTGGATAATTATTGGATTCCGAAGGATATTTATGATCAAAAGGATATCATAGTATGTTTTGCATTCTACCACAAATATAGATAATACACAGTAGAATATTTACGACAACTTGGAAGACTATGAAGATAACATACCTGGGACATATCACGAGATAAATCACATATCACGAGGAATTTTGCATATCAAACTCCCTAAGTATTTAGGTGTAGGAAACCTATTATTATATATTACACAAATAGAAAAAATATTTAATAAATAGGAGCTAAGGCTTGACATATTACAGTAGCACACTTATTTGCAATGTCATAAGCTGGTGCAACACACACAAGGATCAACTAACCAAATGGGAGATACTTAAAATCCTAATAAAAACAAGATACCTACTAGAAGAAGGGGAATACATGGAGATACCAAAATATAATGGGAATATCTTACCAAAGGAATATTTGAACACTTGTATTACAAGGTGGGAAACAAGGAATGAGTATGATGAAAGGTTATAAATTCAACTATTTTGTTAGACACTAACACCGGTTGCCCAAATTTGGTACATAAACGAAGGAGAAACTAAATGTTGGAAAAAACTTAAAATGGATCTTATACACACCTTTTCTTTTTACAACTAGAATAAGCATATACATACTGCATTACTTAAAATTAAAGAAATAATTTTAAATTGGACAAGAATAATGAAGTAGCGGTACCACAACCTCTTACACTACCTCCACAAATAGAGGAGATATGGAAATATATTGAGTGGTTAGACAAGGAATGAGTATTCCCAAGAAGGAGATGTCTGACACAACAAATGATGATGACACACATAATCTAGATATAGGAAGTCAAAAAAGTGGAAAGGGAACTAAAATCCCCAACATAATCTAAACAAAAATACTACAATCAACCAATCAAGCTTAGGGAAGAAAATATTGCCAAAGAAGGGGACCCTAAACTTGCAAAATAGGAAACTACTGGGATGATAAAGTAGTTGCACAAGTTGCAAAAATCTTGTATGAATTTGAAGAATTATTTCCTAGTGCATCCACATATCTAAAAGGGATAAGAGAAGAAGCAAGAGTAATGAAGATACAATTAAAAGAAGGGACTAAGCCAGTAAGGAAGAGAATCAAATTGTTAGCAGTTGAGGGACACAAGCGGCTAGGAAAATCCCATGAAACTCAACAACAAAAAAACAATTAATGACCAATGACCAACCCTAAACCTACTTAAACACCACTTCACCCACTTTACTCTCCCTTTGCACTTAAACATTCTAGTGAAAAAAAAAACTATGCTTTACTACTCACAAACACAAACAAAGCTAAAAATTTCTACACCAACCCTAGTAAACATCACAAAGAAGCCACACTTAAAATACAAGAAACACCCATTTAAGGCAATGGAGGTGGATAAATACGAGGCATTCTCAAGCATTCTAATAGATGTGGTATATACAAAGGACATGAGGAAATATATCCACGAGCCCATAGAAAAAATTGACCACACAAAATTTGAGGAGCTTCAACAAACACTACTAACTCTAGACCAGAGCACATATTACCCACAATACTAGGAAGTGGGATGGAAGCATCTGGATGTATGAAAAGACTACCCAAAATTTTGTGATGAACACAATTGAGTCAGGTTAATTATGAGTAGCGTACATGATGTATTCATCTACCTCGATAAACCCTACTAGGTTATAAAGGAGGTAATTCACCAAGTAATTGGGCTAAATATGATATGGGGAATTCCAACCAAGAAAGTTGTAAAGAATGATATGGTGACAAACCTTACTAGATCCACACTAGATGGATGAATCTTGAGTTTTTTGGCAATCAAAAACCCTTTTGTGTAGTATTCCACAATGGGCATCACATATAAGATATATTATACAAACAGAGAGGTCTTTGTGACAACAACTGCAATCCACACCACATATCAAATGGTGGTGGAGGGGAAGGAATTTGACCTTTGCGAGGTAATGAGAGAGAAACTAATGGAGAACATCCAGAAGATCAAAACATCTTGGTATAACTTCTAGTATGATACATTACTCATATGCCTAGTTTTCTACTTCCTAAACGAATTACCTACATTCAAAGAAAGGTACGGAAAACAAAGCTACATGTAAAAAAAAAATTAAGCTTCAAACATTGCAATTCAAAGATAAACTAACATTAACCACCGTATATTGTGGCTTCTTTAAAAGCTTCCAAAAACAACTAAAATCCAAAGAGTGGATCCCATGTGAGTCCATTAAACAGTATATCAACACCATAACTTTCCTAGTGGATGAATATTATATGTACATGGAGGTAGTGGAGCCAAGAACAACATGGATTCCCAAGCTCCCCTATAAGGTTTCATAGTGGTACGTAGATACATATGCCAAAAATATCCTTAGAAAACCAAAGGACCCAAAAGTAGAGAGATATGGGGCATACAAATAAATTATAGACCAAATACATAAGAATGTAAAAGAGAATTTAGAAAAGAATAAGGAACAACTACATAAGTAGTGGGGATTCCCACAAAAAGGGACAGCACAATCTTCCTCCTCTGCACCACTTCCAAAAACTAGCACACCAACAACAAGAAGGTTTGAAAGATTACATGGAGAGTCCAGTGCACAATCTCAAGGACCCGCTTCATCCTCATAGATAGTAATCACCCCAGATGTTCAAGAGGTCTTAGAAATCCCACTCCAAATGAGTGTGGTGAAGAAAACACGCAAGGAAATGCCTAAACAACCAATTAAAAGGAAGATAATCCAACTTCCTGAAGAGGAGGAGGAAGAAGAAGTGGAAGAAGTGCAAAATCCTCCACAAAAGAAGAAGAAGAAGAAGGAGCACATTATATAAATCATGTAGTAGGAGGTCCTAGAACAACCACAATAGGCAGTTGATGTCATGGCCACAACAAATTCCATAATATACTATGGTGTGTTATCACAAGTCCTAAATATGCATGAAGAATTAGATGTAGAGACTAAGGAAAGGATAATACAATATTTGGTAAAAATACATTATAAGATCTAATAAAAGTTTAAAAGAAGTCATTAAGGGATTTTGAGAACCAATAATTGTCACACTTTGAGAAAAGATAAAAAGGGAAATCATCTATAGCATTGCATTACATACATCCTGCATACATGAACCATTATACATACATATACATGTGCATCCACATTATATCATGAGCATAATAAAGGAAATAATCATCATCCATCATATAAGCATGTCATCACATAAACATTTTCATCCATACATAACACATCCATAATGCATCCATAAGCATACATACATAAAAAAAATCAACACATGCATAAACACCATATAAATGTTGCATCATAAATCACTCATCTCATATATATCCAAAAAAATGAATGTCATGATACATATCAAAGTGTGTGATATATCTAAAAAATATACATGAGGTTTTAAAAAATATATAATGAATGAATATACATCACGATTCATGTCTAAATTGACTGTATGGATACAAAAAAGTGTTTATATATACAAAAGGAGTCTATCCAGAGCTCCCCTGATCGTCCCGACCAGGTGTGGGCTGACGCGGTAGAAGCATTTATCTTTTTCATTCTCCAGAGTGTTTGCTTGAGGAACCAACTCCTCATGACCATTCGATTGAGGGATCCCCTGCTGATCTGCTCAGAGCCAAAGCACTCCTCTATGAAAAATCAGGCATCACCTGTGGGGAAGAACCTACATATAGTATACGGTCTTGTAATAGGACATCTCTAACATGGCCTATCCATAAAGAGACACTAACACCATTTGACCCTAAGTCTGGGATACAACCTTAAGATGATGTCAGTGTGCAGTCTCCTGTGCTAGTTGTAGCTCTATCTATTATCTCGAGGTCCTCTCCTGATCCCTCTACTATCGAGAGATATCTTGCTCTTATTTGGAGGTGTCTTGCTCTTATCAAGTGATATCTCTCTATTGCATGAAGGAATCCCTCTCCTAGCAGACCTGGTCTTGCTCAATAGTCCTTCGATCTCTCTCTTGGGTGATTGCCTATAATTGTGAATCCAGAGCCCTGACAACTACTATTGCTTGAGGCACATGCGGTGGTGGACCTGGAGGTGGCCCTTGTGGTACTTATGCGGGAACCTACCCTGACACCTGCCCTGGTACTTGTCTCAGAACCTGAACATGCTCTCAACCTCCTTTGCCTCCTCTGATTGCTTTGCCTTTGGCACCTCTACCCCCTGCATCTACACCTACCGAATTTGTGAGTCTAATAGGTCTATGTTGAGTGAACCATGCGTCATATCTTGGGGTAGTACTAGGATCATTGGGCCCACCTGTGTAAATCCATGACATAGGAACCAATTGTTTGAAGTCATCTATAGCAGTTTGGGGCACTATTTGTGGCCCCCAATCATAATCTCTTTGTATGTATGCACATAGATAGCCCTATAGTCATCTACCGAAGCATCATGCTGATCTCCAAATTGGTGATCCACCCAATCTAGAAGATATATCTCAATGATATGGATAGATAGACCCATAAGCCATCAAGTCTATTTGCAGTATCCAAGTAAAGAGCATCATCATCCCAAGCCTTTTTTGGTACCCACAACCTCCATGTGAACTGATTCATGTCATCGGTGACTCATCGCCAATAGGATATGTTTGTTGCCCATGTGTGGTGGAGGGTAGTCATTCCATCGTATTGATATGATATTGGGTCCTCCTCCTCTATAACTCAAAATGCTACAATTGGTATGAGCACCACTATGTGATCCCATGGCCATATGTGAAGAAGAGTCACCCCCACAGATATGCTATCTCCATCTCTATACATGACCTAGTGCATATCATGATATAAGGTAGCTAGAATGTAAGGACCCTAGGCGTAAACATAGATGTCCTCCATAATCCTCTGCAACACCACACTCCATCCTAGGCTAAACAACTGTGACCTCCTGTCTAGAACTAGGACTCCCATGATAAGCCCCATAATAACCAAGGTGAGATCACTGGATCGTCCAAGTCAATCTAACCCCCCTCTAGCTGAAGATCCTCAAATCCTAGCATGTCAAACATGGCATCAAGGCCAAGGTATACATCATAAATGATCCTATCACCATAGATTTGTACCCTCAAAATCCTCCAGACATCCTCCAAGGTCATTGTCGCCTCACTTGTTGGAAGGTGGAATGAAGAGGTCTCTGAGTGCCAACACTCTACTAATGCAGTCATCAGAGCTAGATGTGTCTGGATCTCTAGCATGAATGTGATGTGATACAATTTGACCACTCCCAGGAACATGAAATCAAACTCGCCTAACCTAGTGAGCTGCTTTAGAATATGTGGTCGCCTCTCTCATGAAATAAGAGGATAGAAGACAACCTGCACGCATAATGCACACAACATCAATTTGCTAAAAATTTAGAAAAAAATCTCAGTCAAACTCCTTAAAATGCAAAATCAATCCTTTATTGCAAAGGTGTCGCACTGTTATCTTGGCAAAAGAGTCACTATTTTGCAATAGCGTCGCTATAATGCAAAGGAATTGCCATAATGTAAAAGCGTTGTTATTTTAGCATCACTATGCAAAGGAAGGTCTCTGAAATCCTTCAAAAATGTCACTATATTTAATGCAAACACATCAAAAAAAAGAAAAAGCATCAAAGAATCTTCAATCTCCAACGCATATGCAAAGTAGTGAAGCCTAATGCAAAGGCATCACCATATTTTTCGGAGGCATCACGTTGGGTTTCAAAAGCGTCGCCCAAGCAACGATGCCTTTGTTTGACCTAATCTACCCTACATTTCGCTACCTAGACATAAGTGCAAGAGAAGTGTTTCAGGGTACATACTGGTGGTCCTACATCAGCTGGCCATTAGAACTCTCAGAATCGATCCACACAATGTGTGGGAAGTATTTTTCATGCCATCTCGTCAAGTGCTCTGGAGTAAACTAAGCTGGAATCACCAAAATCACTCTAAGATCTCTCTAAATTCTCAAAAGAAAAGGGTGTAAATGAGTTGGAAATTGACCTAATCTCACATATATGCACTGCCAAACCTAGGGTTTTAGCCTTGTATCTTCATTTTCTCATTTCATATCCCACCATGGTCGCTTCATCAGGGTCCTAGGATTATTTCCCATCCTCAACACAACCAAACTATTCTCGTAATCTTATTGCAAGCTCGACTCAAAAGTTAGCTTTTTTGCTCAATCTCTCGAGAGGGAAACATACTAGCATTCTATTAGTCACTAGGGCACAGTGGGACATTAGGAAGAGTCATTTTAATTTTTTTTTTGATTTGAGCAGTATTAGTCTAAGTTGTATTGGTTCTTTGAAGCAACACAACATGTACCTCACTTCAAAGAGGGGCAAAATGTAGACACCTAAAAATTTCCTAAGCATATCACACACTGAGATTTCGAGTATTTGTAGTGTTGAAGAATGTACTCCTTTATGTTTTCACACTATGTTTGGGTCCCTTAATAATTTGGAATTAATTAAGCCTGTAATTGGCCCAATTATGCATCTACAAGCCTAATTAATTGCAATTTTTGTAAGGGGAATCATGATTTAATTAATGCAATTATCATTTTTAACACCCCAAAATGAATAGGTCCTAGCAGTTTGGTGAATGGGCCCCCTTTAAGATCCCAAATTCAAATTTTAAATATGTTTTTGGCGGCCTTTTTATGATCCCAAATTCAATTTCAAATGTTGGCTTGTCATGTTTAATTTTTGGAAAATTAGAAAATTACCTATAAATACCTAGTCTTTTTATCAATTCAAAACATCTAAAAAGAGGGAAACTTTCACAAGAGAAAATATTATTGTCAAGAGCATTGAAGAGTAGATTTCTCATTCATTTACAACAAAAATCAAGATCAAGTTCATTATGTCAAATTTATTTGCATTCATGCATTTTTTTTGGAGCTAACATTGTGATGTAGGTTTCAAGTATTCAAGTCAAGATTCAAGCTATCAATTCAAGCCATTCATGCAAGATCAATACCTTGGAGAGATGTGTTAGATTTCAGTCCTTCAAGGATCTTCATTCAAGGGTTTGGTGAGTTGAAACATAGCAATTTTTCATTCATCATTCCTTTCATGTTTCATTGTTTTATTTCAAGGTTTAATTACCAAAATGGGGTTTGACCAAGGAAAACCCCTATTCACCAAAAATAAACATTTTTTCCCTCTTGTGTGTTTTGCAAGTCTTAGGTTGAAGAAGTATTGAAGATCTATCAAAAGAGCAAAATTGCAAAAGTTGTCAAAGTTGTCAACATTGTCGTCAAGCCACGTAAACTTAGATCCCAAATTTATTTTCAAATTTTCAAAAATGAAAACTGGGGAAAACATAAGCTTAGATCCACCTCTAGAGGACCTTGAAAGTTGAGCAAAAAATCCCTACAAATACCCATTCACCGAAGGGTGAATGAGTCCCAGGAGGACACTCAACAAGACCTTTTTGTGATAGGTGTATAAAATCATATCTTTCTCAGATCTGTTGGAATTTTGTTGATTCTGTTAGAGTAAGGTTTAATTTAGAGGTTTCGTGTGTTACATTGCATAATTGCATTCATTTAGTATTTTTATTCATCTCCCAAAAGTGTTGTTCTGGTTGATTTACCTCATCCTAGGTCATAAGGAAAACAACATCTCCACCACGGTTGACTCACCTAAGGGTTGAAAGTCAATCTTGTCCTAAGGGATCTCTTTTTCCTAATGAAAGTAGGGAAATAGGTGCATCAAACCCCCTTGTTACCATTTCATTTCATATTGGTGAACCCATTTTCCTATGTTTTAGTATTAACACCATTTCATCACACATTGAGATTTTGCATATTAACACCATTTCTCTCCTATTTCAGCTATTTCATCTATTTAATTAAATAATGTCAATTATTTAATTAAATTCACTATTTTCTCCTATTAATTAAATGGTTAATTTTATATGATTAACTTATTACTTTCACATTAATTTTGTTCTCTTTTGATTAAATAATGCAAATTCAACTTTGGGTCTTACTGTAATGGGTTACAAGGATGCACAATATACCACTACAACAGTCATGTGAAAGCTCATAGTTTTTTCAACTTCTCATGGCTGCTATATAAGCTTTACCAACTTTCACATGGCTGCTATATAAGCTTTACCAAATTTCTCATGGCTAATGTAGAGGTATACTGTCCTTCCTTGTAACCCATTACAGTAAGACCCAAAGTTGAAAAACAAGAAAAACAAAATTGAAATAACTAGTTGAAAGACTAGAAGACCAAAGGAACCCTACCAATGTCATGAAGTTCTCTTATTCTATTAATCTGGGTAAACTCTTATAGTTTATAACAGGGAAATCATATGACCAACAAATTGTAAGCTTTGTAACTTGTGATAAATCAATATGTAGTTAACACAAAATTTATTAATTTCCAGCAATAGGTAGAGATGGAATATGCTCATAGAACTACCTTATTTAAATAGAAATTCCACCCTTGAATTATGAGATCAAAAGGTTGGTGGTACAATTAATTAATAGAGCTTAAGTTTAAGTATCTCAATTAAATGATACCAAAGGTACTGAAACCTTAACAACATGTGGAAGGGTGCTAAGTGACTACTGGGATAGACCCAAGGGATCAAATAATATATGAATGCTTTGGCCAAAGCGTTTAATTTAGATAAAGCGAGGATTGTTTGAATTAAAATTGAGTCACTTCATGGGTAAAGGACATATGATTAGATATTTTTTCTTGGGGAATTTATAGGTTGCATATGTTAGTTATTCCATAGTTGCATAGATTTCACACATGTTGGCCACAGATTGCTAGACTCTTTGTGATAGATCGGGCTCCCTTCGTGAGGTAGCATGGGGAAGCCTATGGTTTCGTGGCAGGGTAGAAATCACCCCGGTGATTCTCTCTCTCTCTCTCTCTCTCTCTCACTCACTCTACCCTCTTCTACTTCATATTAAGGAGAAAGGACATAAGGGGTTTGGCTTAATTGCTTATTTAAATTTGGATTCTAATTCCATTGTGTTACTGGTTATGAAGTACATGGTTCTTATTTCAGTTTATAAACTTTTCATGTCATAATACTATGCATGTTTGGATGCTATGATAGAATGTTCATGTGCAAATCCAATAGAATGTGTAGCCTCTTTATGCAATTAAATTTCCATCTGTATGGACTCAACAGTTGGAATATTTGTTAGTCATTATGATGATGATATTGTGCAATGCTACTCATTTGTATGTAAAACAATATAATGGTACTTGTTGCAAGTTAGGTACCTAATGTCACATATGATATCATATGTAACAACCACACCATTAAGCACTAATAAAGTATGAGAATTGGTGAATAACATAACCCATAGTCAGGTTAAACACTTGACTAAAATCTTACTTGTCAAATGTTCATATAAATGAGTCTACAATCTTCATAATAAAGCAAGTCTATATAATATTTTATCATAACTATACAATTTAATTTACCTTATGGCTAGATGCAAATGCACACACCCAAAAATCGTATTAATGACATATGCAACAATTTAATTATATAGGCCACGCTCTTCCAAAAACAAATTGAGAATTAAAATGACAACTCAAGCAAACTAAGAGTCATCTACTCTTCAATGGTAATACACGAGATAAGTAATATATCACCATTTGCATTACAAAACCTCTACCATTCCATTCCCATGACTTGAAGCAAAAATAAGAAGAGAGAGCGTCATTGGGGTGATATCCACCCTACCATGAAGCATTAGCTTCCTCGTGCTACTCCACTAGAGAAGTCCGACCCATCACAAGGATCTAGCAATATGTAGTCAACATGCATGATGAAATCTAGTTAACTATGTGAGTCAGTAATGACCTATTATGCCTATATGCTCACACATCATATACCCAAGCATATGTCCATTTGATACACAAATTATGGAAGAGAACACAACTCGACCAAGCAATGCACTTATGAATGCAAATAAATGACATTCAACATTTATAACGTAAAATGTCTGATCATCTCACTATGATAGCTTGACATTCTACAAGATGGATAAAACAATATTCAGTAAATAAATATCAATACTAATATTAGTTCATGCAAGAACATTTATTGAATAGTATTCCAAGAAGGTTACTCCACATTCAACATGTTCCACTAAACCCACTCACTGGTAAGTGATTTAAAAATCAAGTGTTTTACTTCCTCATTTGCAAAATCTTATGTCTAAAACTTTTCCTTAGAATCAAATAAAAGTGATAAGTAATTTGGCCATATTCATAATTCAATACTTTTAAATAATGATATCAATCATTTAATTTACAAACTTACATCATTTAAATCAATTCAAAACTTTTGCTCTGCTGATTGCAGTAGAAAGGACAACATCTAAAAAAAATCATAACTTTCGATTCCCTTGGCCAAAATTAAAACTTCAATATGTTCTAGAAAGATGGAATAACAATGAATAAAACCCATAAAGTGTTTAGCATGAATCCTTAGCACATGCGAACAACTTTCTCTGCAAATTAGCTCTCTATTTCACTTAGAATAGCAGTTGATACAAGATTATCTTAAAATTTGTAAATACCTTCAAGGATGTTCTAGTTATGTCAAATAATTTAAATGAATTATATATTTTCCCAACCTGTAGTAGCAACAAATATAGATATATACTATTTGTTCAATAAGTGTTAACTTCTCTAAAAATGCTTGAAAATAATGTAACTTTGTCATTCAGTTTATCAGTTAGATGCAATCCTCCAATTTCCAAATATTATTATCCAACTTAGGAATCTTATAGTTTGTAAGAATGTGTCTCTCTTTAAGTCATTTTCATTTATGACTTGTGATATCATATATACACTAAATCATCACATATTCTTTCATGAATTCATAACAAAGGCCACAGTTTGAAGCCATATTTTGTAAAGACATTCATTAGAAAAAAATCACAAAACATAAACTATTAATTATCCAATAAGACCTTGGGTGGGAATTCGTTGTAAGTCCTCTTATTTGATAGAAGTATTGAACAGGCACATGAATTGTTTGAAAGGATATCTTGAAGGGAATTGGTCTTATGGAGATAATGATCACAAATTTTGCACAAAATGAATTTATAAAACAAAGACTTTACAAACTTTAGACAATTAATTAAATTTGGTAGAAAATTGTTACTCTTTCCAAAATCCTCCATGCCTGCGCCAAAATGGAAACTTTGGAACTAGGGTATGGATGCCCATTACATCGTAAAGGATAAAGGAATTTGTTGTTAGAGTTGCTCTGGTAGTCATGTGTGAAACAAAATGAGGAAGCAAGACAAGGCTTGTGAACTATTTTCTTATAAAAAGGGAATAACACAGATAAATAATCTAATATTTAGAGAATTTGGATAGAAAATAATAAAGAATAGACAAATATATGAATTTTGACCAATTCTTTGTTAAGCCCATATACAAAATGTGGGAGCATAGACAAGCCATGAAGAAAGGGTTGACATAATTCTTGAAATAATTATAGTTGCACAGTTAAATAAATGACTGGTTATATAGGTATTAAGTTATTTGAAGAAAGACTTAAGAGACTTTCATACCAACGAGAAAGGCAAGAATTAATGAATTCCTAAGTCTTTCACAAACCTTAATGATTGCCTACACATAGAGGCTAGAGGAATGTTATCAAACACATATGCTATTTTAATATTTCCATTAATACAAAAGATAGAAAATCAACATAAAGGAATAGGGAAAAAATTTAAGTATTTAGAAGCTTTAATAGTATCACAATTAACTCCAATGAAGCATGGAAAGTGAACTTACTATTTTCAACCATCTTGGCAATGTTTCTTGGATAATCCCTCTAACACCCTTCCTCTCTGCTAGACGTTCTTCCTCCCTCTCCCCATTGTCTGACTCATTGGTTTCTTCTTTCTCTCGGTCATTTTGTCGTAACCCATCTCAACTAGCAAACATATAGCCAACTTTCCCCACCCTTGCCAACTTCTTGCCACGAAGACGGGCATGCAATTTGTGGAAGCTTTAACGAGGCACATGGGTGGGGGGATTTACTTCAAAGTTGATTCATTTTAATTAACTTTTATTGTTTTTATTTATTTAGGTTTTACCTTTTATTTTATTTCTTTAAATAATCTTGAATCATTATATTATTTTTTAAATAATCTTTGGTCCCTTTCAAAAATAAAAGGATACTCTAATGTCTTATTAAAATATAATATTATTAATAAAATTTATTCCTTTTATATCTACACACATGCGCATATAGAATGAAAATTCATTTCCAAAGTGAAATGTGTGGATTCATTTCATAAATATTGGGATGCATTTTTATAGAGCTTAGTATTCATATATATGTAGTTCCATACAATATGTTTGACAAAAAATTAAGCCATTTTAGGCAATACACACTCCTACATCATATACATGTATTACATATATATATATATATATATATATATATATACATATATACATATATATACATGTATATGTGTATATACATATATATATACATATGTATATATGTAATGTGCTAATAATACATGTGTGTGTATGTAATAATATACATATATGCATGTCAATAATATAATGTATAATACATATGTATCTATATACATACATGTGTATACATATATGCACATGCCTTAATATTAATAATACATGTAATGTATAATACATGTATATATATATACATAATATTATACATATATGTATATAATATATGTATGTGTATACATGTGTATGCTATGTACATGTAATGTGTAAATGTATATGTGTGTATATACATATGTGTATATATAATAATATATATATATATATAATACATGCCATATATATATATATATAATTACAATAGTGAAATTGCAAATTCCTATGTCAATTCCTATTTAGTATAAGCTCATTTTGACAAAATGTCTTAATACAACTACAATCAACAAGTAGCATACTCTTGCACTAAGTTTGGCTCTTGATCCAATACTGACATGAACTCTCTAGGTTTCATCCTTAGGAAATTATATGTAGGTAAGAACACATATATACACTAATCTTATGCAACTTAGCTACATGACTCTAAGTGTGTGTGTGCGTAATTCCATCATGACAAGTTACCCTCACTGGCTAGAACCTTTTCCCCGATGATACTCTCTCTCCAATATGACAAAATGTCAACAATTCATGACGCTCTTATGAATTAGAACACATAATTAACCATCGTCGTTATAATAATTTTTAATTACCCTTTAAGTAAGAATTAACATAATCAAGTTGTTAATTAAGTAAGAATTAATTACCCTTTAAGTTGTTTTAATCATTTTTAATTACCCTTTAAGTCATTTTAATTAACCTTTAAGTAAGAATTAACTTATCAAGTTGTTAATACTAAAGTTTATGAAGATAAGGAGGATGGGAGC
>VDFB02322399.1:0-22438 GCA_007258455.2 Sequoia sempervirens | reverse complement strand
TTGAAGGTAAGGATTTTTCAAATTTGGTCAAGGCAGGAACCCCTGCTCTAGGGGTTGGCGTTAATGGCGGAGATCAGGCTGACGTTGGGGAGCAGGTTGACGGTGTTTTTTCGGATGGGACTCCTAGTGGGTCCTTGCAGCTGGGTACATCTCTTTCTTCCTCTGCCATTTTAGGTCAGGGTGGTACTTCTCCTGCCAAGGTGAGGTCTAAGGATGTGGCTCCTGAGGTAGCTGTCATTTTTGAAGTTGCTAAGGATGATTTATCTTCGGCGGATGGTAAGAAGTGGTCTACTTTATTTGGTGTTAAGCTTAAGGAGAAAAGTTCTTCTCCCCCTGTCGAATTCTTTGCCAACCCGTCGGAGGGAGAGTATTCGATTTCGGTGCCTGACTGCATTATTGATAAAGGTATTCTTTCCATGGAGCAAGCATTGGTGGGAAAGTTTTTGGGCCCGCGCCCTAATATTGAAATGGTCAAAATACTTGCAAAAAATTGGTGGTTCCTGAAAGGGCAGGTGGAGATAGCGGCTCTTGCAAAGGGGTTCTTCTCCTTTTCTTTCACTTGTAGTGAGGATTTGCTGAAGGTTCTGGTGGGAGGGCCTTGGCTTGTTGGCAAGTCTACTCTAGTGTTGAAGAAATGAGAGGCCGACTTCTCCCCTAGCTCTTGTTCTTTTGACTCTACCCATGTGTGGGTTCATTTTCCTGGGCTTGCTCTTGAATTCTAGGATGAGCAGGTCTTTAAGGGTATTGTGTCTTCTTTTGGGCATTTAATTTCGATTGATAATCTTACTGCTTTAAGGCACAAACTGGTTTATGCCCGACTTTGTGTGATTCTGGACCAGACCATGGATCTTCCATCGATGATTAAGATTAACTTGAAGTTGGGAGTGTGGAAGCAACATGTTGAGTTCAAATCTATCCCCTTTGCTTGCTTCCACTGCAAGAAGGTGGGACATTGGGCAAAGAAGTGTCCATTGAAGCCTGTGGTTCCTCCTAAAAAGAACTCGACTCCTCCCAAGGAATCTAATGTCTGGAAGGAGGTTGGCTAGCGTACTGATGATGATCTTGATATAAGCTCTGTTGAGCCTGTTGAGGGAGAGCCTAAAAAAGGTGTGGCAGCCAAGATCATTTTTCCTGGAGTTGTTACTTCTTCTGTTGTTGAGGAAGTTCCTGTGGAGGAGGCAGGGGTTTTGGACTTTGCTGAAAGGAAGTTGTGTTTGGTGGAGGTAGGTGGTGCTGACTCATTGGCTTTGGTGGTTGTTGAGTCAGAGAAGGTGACCCCCCTGAAGATGGTATCTAAGGAGCTTTTGCTTTCTTCTAAGGTGGACATCTCAGTGTCTTTGTTAGTTGTGTTGGAGAAGAAGAGTGAGGATTTACCCTTCATTGAACCTCTAGTGGATTCGGTTGCTAAAAAGCTGGTGCTCACCTCTTCTGTCATGGATTGCTCAAACTGTGCTTCTCAGGAGGAGGAGCCTTGGACAACAATTCTTTCGGCCTCTAATTCTCGTTCTAAGAAAAAGACATTTCCCATGGGGTTGGGGATGGCTACTCAGAATCACTTGAAGCTAGATTGTGGTTCAGAACCTAGGGGCAAAGGTAGACATTCTCTGCAGAAAGTTAGGGAGAGGGTAAGCAAGTGTGAAATTGCTAATGGTTCACAGATTAATTTGCATGAGATGGGCCTGAATGGTCATTCACAAAAAATTTCATGAAGATCCTCTCGTGGAATATAAGAGGATTGAATAATTCTCATAAACAAGATCTTCTTGCTAATATGGGAAGAGATCATCGACCATATATTATTTTGATTCAGGAGACTAAGATGAGTGCTGAGAAGGTGTTTAAGATTAAGAACAGGTTCTTTAAAGATTGTGGTTGTCAAGTTGTTGACTCTGATGGTGCGTCTGGTTGGGTGGCAACTTTTTGGAACCCTAAGGTGGTGGTTGGTTCAGAGTTGTTTGCTTTTGAAAATCATGTCGCTTTTTTTTTATGCTTTAGGGAAAAGTTCTCTTGGGTTTTGTCTAATATTTATGCTCCCAATGTTAAAAGTTCCTATAAGCGTTTCAGGGATCAGTTGAATTATTTTAAGGCTCAGTTCTCTTTTCCTAATTGGCTTGTGATGGGGGATTTCAATACCTCGTTGAATGATGCTGATAAAAGTGGGGGATCTCAGATTGTTGATGATAACAGGCTTGATTTAATGAATTTCATTAATGATAATCTATTGTTGGACCTGGATTTGGGGGGAGCTTCCTTCACTTGGTCTAATAGGCAGTCTAGAGATGCTCTAATATAGGTTAAATTGGATCAGGCCCTTATCTCTCCAGATTGGCTGCATGTTTATGCTTGTTCTTTGTCTGCGCTTACCAGGGTTGGTTCAGACCACTTCCCTATTTCTTTGATTGCTGAACCTTTTGGTCGTAAAAAGGCTTTTCCTTTTAGATTTGAGAAGATGTGGATTGATCATCCTGATTTGCATCTTAAGATTGCTCAGTGGTGGAATATTAATGTTGATGGTTCGACCATGTATAAAGTTGCTAAGAAATTGGCTTCAGTTAATCATAATTTGATTCAGTGGAATAAGGACTCTTTTGGTAATATCTTTGAGGAAAAGTCAGTTTTGAAGTCTAAGTTGGATATTGTGCAGCAAAATTTGCAAGCTTCGGGGGATGATGCAGCGTTACTTCAGGAGGAGAGTGTTCTTTTGTCCAGATTCCATAATATTGTGGCTAGAGAGGAGGAGTTTTGGAAGCAGAGGTCGAGAGCAATTTGGCTTCGTAGTAGAGATAAAAAACTCGTTTCTTCCATCTCACTACAATGAAACATAAATCTTCAAATAGAATTTCTAAAGTGGTGGTGGATAATTCGTCTATTAAGGAAGATGATGATGTTAGATCTGCAGCTCGGTCCTTCTTTGAGAACCTTCTGTCTGAGGAAGGGCCATTGGATCCTATTTTCCAACAAGGTTTTTTGAATGTTATTCCTAGTTTGGTGTCGGAGGAGGAGAATGATTTCTTGTCTGCTATTCCTTCGAATGAAGAAATTAGAAAGGTTGTGTTCTTGTTTGAGGGAAATAAATCTTCGGGTCTGGATGGCTTCCCCTTGTTATTTTTCCACTATTTTTGGGAGATTATCTCCAAGGATGTTATCAATGCTACGAACGAATTTTTTGGTAGTACAAAGTTTTTGAAGGAATTGAACTCTACTTTTATAGTTTTAATCCCTAAGAAGCCTGGTGTTGAGAGGTTTGGTGATTTTAGACCTATTAGCCAGTGCAATTCTATTTATAAGATTTTCTCTAAGGTGCTTGACTCGAGGTTGCAAAGGGTGTTATTGAAGATTATCTCTCCTCAGCAGAATGTGTATGTACATGGATGGAAGATCTTGGATTCCATTATCACTGTTCATGAGAATATTCACTCTCTGAAAGTCAATAAGAAGCATGGTCTTATTCTGAAACTAGACTTGGTCAAAGCCTATAATCGGATGAATTGGAGGTTCCTTTGTAGTATCCTCAAGGCATTTGGGTTCTCGAATAAGATCTTGGCTTGGTGTGAGTTGTATACATCTAAAAATGGTCACAGTTAATCAAGCTTGTTAATTAATTAAATATGAATTATTTAATTAATCTTCTAAAGTCATCTACATATAAATAAATTTAATTATTTATTTATATTGTTCACTTTTATAATTCTTCTACCTTAATTAAATAAATAAATTTATTTAATTATTACCATCTTCCATCTTCCTCTTAATTAAATTAAATAAATTTAATAATTTGTTTAAATTAATTATCATATTATTCATAATTTGAATGTTTAAATTCAAATAATGGAATATTCCTCCAAACACCTTCTTCATCTCACAGTTAAATTAAATATTACAAATATTTAATTTAACACCTTTTCTCACTCCACACATAATTACCTTCCTTTTTCATCTCTCACACATAATTAAATATTAATTATTTAATTATGAAAACTTCTAAATTCATTGTCACATGTAATTAAATAAATTTATTTATTTAATTATGGGAATTATCTTCAACTACAAAACCAACTCATAACTAAAGATGACAAATGGCAAGTTGCCTCTATTTTTGAGTGAAAGGTTTTGTGGGAAGGAAACATCTTCCATTATTCTCTCAACCTTCCATCTTTCTCTCAACTTCTAAAATCTCTCACCGTTCATCTTGACAAGCTTGATTTCAACCATTGATCACATCAGCCAATCAGAATCTTTCGAAAACTCTATAAATACCCTTGTGAATCCAAGCATTGGTTACACACACACATTAGAGACAAACATTAGAGATTAGTTGCATTCAAGAGATTAGCATTTTAGCATTGTCATTATCAGCTTTAGCATTCATAATTTTGTAATCTTACATTCTAGCAATCATGTATCAGCATAATCATATCTTAGCATAGCGTTCAATCATCATCTTTAATCTCATTCTCTAGGAAGACTATTTGTTGAGCCTAGCACACAATCTGAGAGCAAGCTAGAATCGACAAAATCACTGGAGATAAAGGACAATGGGATGTCATTGAAGAAATTGTCGTTTAAGAGCTTGTTTATCTTTTAATTAGTTTTCTTCAATATAATGTCGCATTGGTGTGTTTGATTTGTTTTTAATCTACATTTATTGCACACTTAAAATCAACCACACATCAGTTAATCTCCTCTCCTTTTGTGGTGCTCATTAATGGTTCTCCTTCAGCCTTTTTCAAAAACTCTCATGGCTTGCTTCAAGGGGACCCTATCTCCCCCTTTTTATTCATTATTATGGTGGAATCTTTGGGGTGGTATCTCCTCCAGGCCATGTCTAATGGGGCTTTCAAAGGCCTTTATGCCTCCTCATGATAGCTTTGTTGCTCTCATCAACAATTTGTTGATGACACCATTATTCTTGTTGAGGATTTTGTGGTTGTGGCTAAGTCTATTCACCTTATTCTTTAGAATTATGAGGCTACGTCAGGTCAAAAGGTTAGTTTTCCTAAAAACATTACTTTTTTCTTAATACTCCAGAGCTTCGTCAATTGAGGATTGTTGGTATTCTTGGATGTGCTTTTGGGGAACTCCCTTCTTATTTGAGGCTTCCTTTATGTTCTAATGGTGTTCTTGACTCCTTTTAGAATAGTATCATTGATAAGTTTAACTCAAAACTTGTTGGGTGGAAGGGTGCTTTGCTTATTCAAGCTGGTAAGATTTAGCTAATCAAGACTACTCTCCAGAACTTGTCAGTGTATGCCTTAAGTTTGTTCCAAATCCCTAGAAGATTTTGGGATAAAATTTAGGGAATTCAGAAAATATTCTTATGGCCTAGTGTGGAGGAGAAGAAAAGGTTACATTTGTTGTCCTGGGAGGATGTGTGTAGATTGAAATCTCAAGGTGGTTTAGGGTTGCGTAAATTGAAATATTTTAATTTAGCTTTGATGGCTAAATAGTTATGGAACCTGCTTGTAATTGACAAAGAATGGGTGGAAATTTTTGCTTCTAAGCATTTGAGGGGTGTGGATAAGTTTCGTGACTTATTCAAGGAGAAATTTGTTCCTTCACAGGGGTCGATCCTATGGAACTATATGATCCAAGTTTGATCGATTGTGGCTGCTGGTTTGAGGTGGACTTTGGGGAATGGTAGAAGGATCCTCTTTTGGGATGATTGGTGGATTGGGCATGGGCCTTTGAAGGATGAATCCTGGGTGGCTCCTTTCAAGGATTTATGTGTTAGAGAATGGGGCATCTTGGTTTCTGATTATATTAGACAATGCAAATGGATTGGTCTTGATGTGGTTAATAGGGATTTGAAGCCACTTGTTGACTTTTTGTCTTTGATTCATATCCCTATGGAAGTTCAGGAGGATTTTGTTATTTGGCAGTTTACTTCCAATGGAAAGTTCTTAGTGTCCTCTGCTTTTTCTTTTCCGACTTGATTGGTAGGTCCTCTACCTTTCTGGGGTTGTGTTTGGAATGGGAAGTTGCTTCCTAAAATTGATATCTTCTTTTGGATTTTGTGTCAAGACAAGATTCTTACCCTGAATAATTTGGTGAAGAGAGGTATGGCTTTTCCGAATAGATGTTTCTTATGTAAGGAAAATGCAAAGGATTGTCTTCATTTTTTGACTGGTTGCAGTTATACTGGGGATTTTTGGTCTCATATTTTTAATTTGTGGGAGATCGCATGGGTGTTTCCTATGTCCTTTGCTGAATTATACTCTCAATGGGTGTCTCCCTCCCTTAATTTGGCCCTTTCTCTGTTGTGGTCCCTTATTTTTCCACATGTTGCTTGGGGTGTTTGGAAGGAATGAAACAATAAGGTTTTTCATCAGCAGGAACTGTCGCCCTCCAGGTTGGCTTTTAAAATCTATGATGCCATCAAGGAAAATTTCATGTCTGAATTCTTGAGGATTCCTTCCTTTAATTTGAAAGTGTTGGTGTCTCCCTATGATCTTCTTGTGGGTAAGAGGTGGAACCTTTCTCAAGTGATCTTTCTAATCCAGTGAATAAGTTGAAAGAACCCAGGTAGGGGGTTCAGTGCAAGGCTTCAACAATTGGATGGTTTAAAGTTAACTTTGATGGAGCATCTAAGGGAAATTCGGGGCTTGCTAGTTGTGGGGGAGTGTTACGTGATGAGAATGGTAGGTTTATCTCTGCGATGGTGCTCCCTTTGGGAAACTAGACAAACCATTTTGGGGAGGTAGCAATAGCCTATCATGGCCTCGTATTGGCTAAAAATCAAGGGGTTTCTAAACTTTGGTTGGAGGGGGACTCTCTTAATGTTATAAATTGCCTCTTGAAAAAATTCCCTCAATCATGGTCTATTGTTCATTTTATCAATGACTCTATTGCTATCTTAAATCCTTTTGAGGAATTTAAAGTTTCGCATGTTTTCCATGAAGCTAATAGGTTGGTTGATGGTGTTGCCAACGTGAGTGTGGTGGAGAGAGTTGATTGGGGTTCATTTGAATCTCTTCCTCTTAATCTCAAATGTATATCTAATGATGACCAAATGGCTTGTTTTTAAGATTAATGTGTTTGGGGAAAGGTTCTTCATAATGTTTCATAGTTGGGATATGCTTGATGAACCTTTGGCCTATATGATTCATTATTATTTCCTTGGTTTCCGTATTATGAAGGCCTGGTAGCATTGGCAGGGAAATACCTTGAATGACAAGCCCACATGTATTGTGGTTGTTATTTGTGTTTTGTGGAGAGTTTGGTTTTTTTCGCATTTCTTTAACTCTCTAGTGCCATTGCGTTTTGCAACTTTTCAAGCAGCCATGGGTGGAGACCACTGTAGAATTGAGCCGATTTCATGCAAGGAATTTTAGAGTAATCCTGTTGTTTGGGAACATTTGGATCTTGGTGGGCTTACGCAGTTCATGTAGAGAATTCAAGGTTTAGACCCTAATGCTACAGATTTCTTTGTGAAAGGTTGGAATGGGAGGATGTTGCATTATAAGGGTGTGGAGTTTAAAATTGATGAGTTTATAGCAGAGGCCATTGGTCCGGCAGTATCTGGGAGGAAATTTTTTAGGGATAGGGGAGCTGCTAAGAAGGCCTTTGCGATTTTTTTCAAATTCAATGAGAAGAAGAAGCTTCAGGAAATTGGGAGTGGTGGCTATGCTTGTAAGTCTTTGAAGCCATTTTGGAGGGACCTCGTGTTGGCAATAATGCACTATTTTATGCTTGAAGGTAGATTCTCTATTGTTTATAGCTACCATTTCATGCTTTTGAATCATTTTAGGCATAAGGTGTTGGTTTCCTTTCCTTTCTATCTATTAATTTCCATGGAAAAGAGTATAGAAGATCACAAAAAAAACCCTAAGAAGCTGGAGTTGCATGAGGGTCTTATGAACCTCTTGTTTTCTCACATTAAGCTTAAGTTAATTGTTGTCTCTCCTAAAACCCCTGGTAAGAAGGTTGTTAAAAACACTCGTTATGACACTAGAGACTCTGTTGCAGAATGGGTTGGGAGTTCTGAGGATGAGGAAACAAAGTTTGAGGAAATGTCGTGGACAACGATGTTCACGTGAAAAAAGACTTTGAAAGGGAAATCAAAAGGCTCCAAGAAAGAAAAACCTTCGGCTAAGAGGAAGATGGAGGTGGCTCCCGGTTCTAGTGAGAAACCCTCGGTGGCTCTTGGTGAAGGTGGTGTGAAGGATAGCCCTTTTGGGAAAGGTGGTGTTAATCATTCTATTAATATTGATATTGAGAATGTCTTTGTTGGGGATCCTTACCCAAGGAAGGGGAAATTCCCAAGCGTCGGTCCCAACTTATTCATCTAAAAAATATTTGGAAAGGGTTTCATCTACCAACAAATCATACATTTTAACTTACTTTTACATGCACATTTACATTGAACAATTAATTTTGTTAGTGAAGTTAAAAGGTTTTGAATAAGCCCACTAGGGATCAAGTCTTGTTGAGTGCAAGGCCCCAACAACATACAAGATGATGTTGAGGTCACGCCCCAAAAAAAATCGATCGAATGATATCCTTTAGTCCTTGGCTCTTAGTTAAAAAGGTTTCACCCTAAGACTCATGCTCTCGTATTAAATAGCACAATGATCTTGGAGATGATATAAAATCCTCCATCAAAAAATAATTAAAATATTTTAATGTCTTCTTCTACAATACAAGGGAGAGAACCCATGAGTTGAGCACCCTAACTTCGTGCCTCTCAAAATCTTATGTAGCAATTTCAAGTCACTCCCAATTTTTTACATCTTACTTGGCAAGTCCCTTGCTTATAACTAAGGTAAGGTTTCAAACTCACATAATCAAATATGATGCCACATCAACATGTTTTTTGTTGAGGTGTTCTAAAAGACCCCCCAAAAAAGTTAGACCGATAGTTGTGCACTAAGTCATGTTTATTGGTGCATTCATGTGACATCACATAATTTGTTGTTTTTGAATCTAAGGAATACATTTCATTCAATTATGAGTACTAATGATCAACACTAACAACTATTAATACTATATTATCAAAAATATTAAGCATTAAATCAACAAATATTATTACAACTATTAGAACATGCTCAACTACTGAATCTTTTCCCCTAAATAATTAAAAGTGCCCTTCTCTTATATGCATAACACTCCTTGGAATGGAATTTTATCCCTCCATAAATACCATATTGCAACATCCTATTAATTCATTCACAATCAATACAATATTACCATATTTGGTACTTGATATCAGGTGCCCAAGGATCCCAGACACCTGATTTCATTGATTTTTTGTAGCACTGTGTAGCATCCAGTAGCCCTAGAAATGCTAGTTAAGCTCACCCTCTGAATTGCATGTCTACTGAGAAATCGATTAATTTCTATAAAAAGTTGGGTTCTGTACCAATTAAGAGGTAGGGGTCCTTTACCTTTGATGAATCCTGAAAATCTTTTGAAAATTTATGCCGCCCTTATTATTTTTCTGTTTATCTGAGTAACAACAACAATGGGATATTCAATCTCTGTCGTTACAGGACATTTGATATTTGATCTCTCTGTCTTTACAGGGCAGTTGATATTGTTCAGTAATATATGAGATCGTTGTCTTTATATCTCATCTGTGGCGTTCTGAAGCAGATCATCATGAAATATGCTCTGCCTTTGCTGCTCACAACAACACCAGCATTCACCTGCATCTCCATTTTTCCTGACTGCAAAGTTTTAATTAGGGTTTCTTTCTTTGCAATGTTTTAATTAGGGTTTCTTCTTTTTAGACTAGCAAAATCAGAATTGCCTCGAAAGGGCGGCGTACGTGCATTGCAACCTGCAGGAAATAAATAAGGATTGTTGGTATTCCTGAAACAACTTCCATGGCTTCCAACTGTTACTTTGCAAGCAATGACAGTGAAAGGTTTCGCTGCAGTCCAACGTCACAATCTTCCAAATAATACGTATGTGATTGTTCTATCTATGAATTCTAGTTTTAAACGTTTTTTACATGACATTGACAATACTATCTTTGACAGACAGAATATTTAATGTTTTTCCTTGGTTGATTTATAAAAGGTTGTGTTCGATTTTAAATGACACTGACAATACTATCTTTGATAGAATATTTAATGTTTTTTTTCAATTAATCTATAAAAAGATTGTTTTGATTTTAAATGATATTGACTATAGGATTTTTATAGAAAGGTTGTGTTTGATTTAAATATTTGTAATGGTGAAATTTGTAATGATGAGTATATTAATATGATTATATAGTGATATTGGGATGATTTTGTATTAAATTTGGCTTTTTTATTTATTTATATATATTTTCATTAAACTTGTCTCTATTCTATTTGTAATTTTTCTCACATTCAATCCATCAATAGCGTACATTTACATGCCCCTAATCCATGCTTTGAGATTGTACATTCACTAAGGTCAATTGCGTAAAGGGCTTATTTGCTCCCACATGGTATGAAACTAACCCTAAATTCAATTTTTTAAAATTTAAATTGCCAACTCCCACCTTTTCTTACTAATTATTGGAAATTGACTTTGTAGAATTTTTATTATTATTATTTATTGTCTTGGTATATAAAGACATTCACTTGTGCATTTAAACACATCTTAAAACATCAAGCAATATCTAAGTGTAGGGAGCATTCATTGCTAGGAACACTTCAAGTGGAGTTCTAAAAAGAAACATTTGCATCAATATATATCTAGGACACCTGCATGTTTGAGAATGTTGTCTTTGACACCCGACAAAGGTTGTAAAGATAATAGACCAAGGGGTTCAAAGAGGGGACTTTGCCCCTCACAATCTAGCAACTTCCCAAGGGTATTTTTTAATAGTGTCAATCCTTGCACATCCTCAAACATCAAAGACAAAGACGATGTAAGTTGCAAAAGTTCATAGTCAATCAATCCAAATTTGACATTACAAATCAAATCCACGTGGAAGGTAGATCTACAACATTAGGATCAAAACCTCAACACATTGGTTCAATCTCAAAATTTTGAGAGCGACCTATCTTATATTTCATCACTATGATTCCAACACATATAAGTTATGATTCTTAGTTCTAGTTTAAAAGATGATCGAAATAATCGACTATTATTTATTAACAACCAAAATGAGCTAAGTGTTTTTGTTTCCATTTGTTTCCACATTTGAAGATTTTGCTACATAATATGTATTAGCTCTAAATTAGGTCAATTGATTATCATATTCATTAGAACATAATTTTAGTAAATGAATCCATTTATTTATTTATATTTTGGTGAACAAATTTTATTTTACATGCCCAAGGGTTTGAGCTTAAGGTTGTACATTCATTGATTGTATGATTTATATTTCTATATTTTAATCTTGTTCTATCATTTTTTTCAAATCTCATTATGGTTTGTGTAACTATTTTTTCTAATTAATCATTATATATTTTCTTCTAAGGTTTGTGCTTCATTGTGGTATTGCTTTCACCCACCCTTAGATTCCTCTCTGGGGTTATATTTTTAGATTTGATATATCATTAATTTTTATTTTTAAAATCTAAAAGTTGTTTACATTATCTTACCATGGATGTCTTCTCCCCTTACTTACCAAGCTCACTTTATGATGATGCTTCTTTTGTGGCCTATGGTAGTGACTTAGCAACTACTTTATTGTCATATGCACTTAATACACCTAGGGATCTTGACTTGTGTGATATTATTCCTAGTGAAAATATTATTTTTCCTATTCATGGAATTATCACACCTCATGATGATATCTCTCTTACATGTATTTATAGCTCTCTATATCGATTATCATAAATCCATGTTCATTTTATGATACACCTGGTGATAGTGATTTATGCAAGTTACCTTATGTTCCATATCATGTCATAATTTGTGGTGACATATCTTTATTATCTCATATGACCTCCATAGCTACTCATGATGTTCTTTTGACTAATGATATAATGCATTGTGACAATACTCCTCATTAGTATGTTATTCATGCTTTATTATCTCCTTGCACATTATATGATCACGTTATTTTGTGGGGACTTGTAACTTGATGCTTTTGATTGTTCCACAAATGTTTCTTGACATGTCAAATATTTCTTACTTGCTATTGACAAGTTCCTAGATAATGAGATGTTATTGACTAGTTCAAGCTTAGACTTACTTTAATTAATAGAGCATTACATTAGTTTGATTCATCTTGTTTCCTTTATACTTCTTTAATGAACCTAACACATGCTTTTATTACTTATTTTTCCTGTCCTAAAAGCCATGAGGATGTATGGACTTAGTAATACCTTCTCATGTCATCAAATTCCATGTTGATTCCAACCTCTACCCCTACTAAACATATCTTGCATGCTATAGTTCCTTGTTCACTTATGGATTCTCCTACTACATCATCTTACCTTCAAAAGCTTAGTAATATTGAAAAAATGCTTCAACTTCAGATGAAGTTGCTAGTCTATCCAAGTTCTATCTTGTGGCTTATGGTATATTGAAGACATCTTTAATGATGAGCATAATGATAGTTATTTATATTCTTATGTTGAAGACAAAGACCCTTTTTCTTGTGATGGTTTATTACCTTTCACATATTCTATCAGTTTTTCCTTAGTGGGTCCCACAAATTTCTTTGTGCGCCATGATAATCTATAATTGTGTGATGGTGTCCCTCCTTTTGATTCATTAAATATTCCAAATTACATATATTTGAGTGATTTTGGATTACCTCCTCCTATATCCTATCTTACGCATGCAATTTAGCTATACCTAAACAACAAAAATATGATGATCTTTTACAATTTTTATTTGGTATATATGTGAGGATAATGTGCCAATAGTTGGTAACACATTTCCCACTAGTACACATGAAATTTAGATGCATTAAGAATCATATTTCACATTATGATAACAACCTAATTAGTGAAATGACTTGAATCTAAAAAGGCATGTTAATGATTATGAGCAAAGCCTTAAAAAGAAAGATCATATCAAATCAATATTACATGTTATTTTGGCACATCAAATTTTGAATTGTCTTATACCAAGTGGACCTCTGACACCTTATTTCACAAAGTATGATGGTAAATTTTATCCATTACAACATTTAAAACACTTCCAATTTTTGTCTCCCTTATTTTCATAGGTTTCAATTGCTTGCCAAGGCGTTCCAATGAAATTTGAGTGATCATACACTTATATGGTTTTACTCATTCTCAAGTGCTTCTAACATTTCCTTTGAGGATTTGGCTACTGATTTCATGAAATATTTTCATCATAATATTAAAACCAAGACATAAACTATTGACCTCATGAAATGCAAATAAGAAAAAAAGTGTCAACTAGAGATTACATATTATAATTTCAAGCATTAGCTACTAACATGAGTTTTACTCTAGATGATTCAATGAAATTAAAATTGTATCTATGGATGGTTCACTTCCAATATTTAATAACCAAATCTATTGCATACATCATCTTTCATTTTTAGAGTTTTGTACCATTGTATGTTTTATTGTGAGTGTACTTTATTAAATATTTCTCTTTTATATTAATGCATTTTGTGATGATCCTTATTGTAATAGATTATACCAATAACATAAATATAAAAATATAAATTACATCCAGAAGCAATACTAAAATCTACATTATGGATTGTGGAAACCTGATATCATTAATAAATTACATATTAATATGTAGGAATTACATCACATGAAATTGATAGATTTGCATTAATAAATCCCAAGGCTCTTTAAGGAGGCAACCTCCTCTAAGCAACACTCAATAAAATGATATATAGATGCATAAGAACATATAACCTATATTTATAGGTATGGAGCTTTCTTTTGGAGGATCAACATTTTTTCAAACTTCTGCGAAGGTGGGAAATGTTGGTTCTCCCCTTGGTGGTAATTGGGGTAGGTATGTGGTTGTTGCTGATGGTGAAACTGTCAGCTTGCAGTGGTGTTGTTGGTAATGATGGTGGGTCCCCTTTTTTGTCAGACTCTTTGGGTTCTAGTGATGGTCATCTTTCCAAGCCTTGTGTGGGGGCCATTCCTAGCCCTCATAATGTGAGCCTGTCCTCTTCTCCACATCCGAAGATTCCTGGGAATGTTGTTGTTGGAGGAAATAGGCATGTGGGAGTCTGTTCAAATAGGCCAAGTTGGTCTAGCCTTTTGGGAGCTAAACCCAAAGGGAAGAGTACCTCGTTGTCGATTAGCTTTCAGGCGAATCCGATTACTGGAGAATACTTGGTGTCTATTCCTAATTGTATCATTGAGAAACAATTGGAATCTATGGACTTATCGTTGGTTGGAAAGTTTATGGGTCTTCGCCCACATGTAGAGCTGGCCTACAATCTTGTTTCCAAGAGATGGAGGACGAAAGGCCAGGTGGAGGTGGCGACAATGGCTAAGGGTTTTTTCTCCTTTTCCTTTACCTGTGATCAGGACATGGTTAGTGTTCTTACTGGTGGGTCGTGGATGATTGGTAAGTCCTCGTTGGTCCTTAAAAAGTGGGAGGTGGGTTTTAATCCCGGTTCTTGTTCTTTTTCCCTTGCCCCTATTTGGGTAAGGCTCCTAGTTTTGTCTCTAGAGTTCTGGGATGAACAAGTGTTTGCGGGTATTGTTAACATGTTTGGAAAGCTTCTTTGTATTGATCAAATGGCAGCTTCTCAGAAGAGGTTGGTTTATGCGTGTTTCTATGTGATTGTGGACCAATCTGCGAATCTCCCTAAGAAGGTGTTGATTAACTCCAAGCTGGGGGGTTGGAGTCAATCGATTGCATACAAATTTATTCCTTTTGCTTGTTTTCACTGCAAAAAGGTTGGTCATTGGGCCAAGAAATGCCCTTCCAAGCTGGTCATACCAGTTCAAACACAACTTCTTATGGAATGGAAGGAGAAGCAGAAATCCTTTGAGGGTCTTTGCAAGGATGTGGAAGGTGCTGCTAAGCATATTCTGATCCCGACTGAGTCAAATAAGGATAACTCTTGTAATGAGGTGGGTATCCCGGGGGGGAGAGTGTTGGTGTGGTTTCTCCTCAGGAAGATCAGGTCCCTTCGAGGGATGATCAAGTGGTGGAAGAAGGGGAAATGGTTGCAGTTGAGGAGGCTCTTCCCTTTGATAAAACATAGGTCTCTAAAGGTGTAGAGGCTATGGTTAAGGACTTGGAATCTTGGGTGCTGAAGGGGTTGTCGATGGAGGTCATTTCTCCCATTTCTTCTAATATGGGGATGGGAGGAAAAAAGTTGGTCTTGTAGGAGCTGCCTGGGGCTATTTCAAGTACAGTGCTCACCTCTTCTATCAATGAGAGTGAGTTGGGGGGCTCCTTGTAGGTTAAGGAACCTCCTTTTTCTCTGGTCAAAACTAGAAATAGGAAGAAGAACCCCTCTCCTCAGGGGGTTGCTACTAGGAATCGCCTTAAGGTTGATTGTGTTTCAGAGCCAAGGGGTAGAGGGAGACTCACTCTGCAACAAAATAGGGAGAAGGAAAATAAAGTTGATATTGTTGATGGTTCCCAGAAAACGTTGTTTGAGATGTGTCTGAAGGGAGCATCTCAGAATCCTCTATGAAGATTCTCTCATGGAACATTCAAGGGTTGAATAACCCTCATAAGCAGGATCTCCTTGCTAACCTGGTGAGGGATCACAAACCAAATGTGATTTTGGTTCAAGAAACTAAAATGCATGTTGAAAGGCTGGAGTGTCTTAAGAAAAGGTTCTTTAAGGAGTGTGGCCTCCATGGTTTTGATGTGGATGGTGCTTCGGGGGGTGTGGCCACTTTCTGGAATATGAAAGTTGTGATTGGGAAGGCCATCTTTGGGGTCCCTAACCATATTGCTACTTCCTTTCACCATATTAGAAATGATTTTGCTTGGGAGACTTTGAATATCTATGCTCCTAATGTCAAGAGTGTTCGGAAGCGGTTCTGGGGGAACCTGAGCTCCTTCAAAGCTGATTTCCCCTCTGAGTATTGGCTTGTTATGGGTGATTTTAATACTCCTCCAAGCAGTGTTGATAAGATGGGTGGTTCCCAAGTTGATGATGAGAGCATATTTGAGTTGATGTCTTTTGTTAATGACAATGCCTTGCTTGATGTTGATTTGTGCGGGGTGTCCTTTACTTGGTCGAATTGTAGGATTGGTGATGCGCTGATTCGGGTTAAGTTGGACAGGGCCCTCCTTTTGCCTGAGTGGCTGGTTCATTTTGCTTGCTCCCTTTTAGCTCTTACGCGGTTAGGGTCATACCATTTCCCCATCTCCTTTTCAGCTGAGGTGGTTGGTCGTAGGCATTCTTTCCCCTTCAGGTTTGAAAAAATGTGAATGTCTCACCCATAGTTTAAAGCTAACCTTGCTTCTTGGTGGGATACCCAGGTTGATGGGTCGGCTATGTACAAAGTTGCTAAGAAGATGGTTGCAGTGAAGGCCAACATGAGGAATTAGAATAAGGTGTCCTTTGGTAACATCTTCCAGGAGAAATCATGTATCAAGGCGGATCTTGATCTTGTTCAATAGAATATTCAAGCTTCATGCTATAGTGTTAATCTAGTGAATGAGGAGAGTGTGCTTTTGTCCTGTCTCCATAATATTGTGGCCAGGGAGGAGGAGTTCTAGAAGCAGAGGTCGTGTGTGGTATGGTTCAACTGTGGTGACAAGAATACTAAATTCTTTCATCTTACTACTTTGAAGCATCAAGCCTCCAATCATATGAAGTGTATTCGTTAGGATGGTGAGTTGATTGTGAATAATGAGGAGATTCGTCGGGCGGCGAATTCTTCTTTTTCTAATCTCCTGTCTAATGATTTTGTCCCTTCCTTGAAAGCTCGAGATTAGGTATTGGAGGTTATTCCCATAATTGTGACGGATGACCTTAATCGCATGTTGTGTGGTACCCCTTCTGCAGAGGAAGTCAAGAATACAGTTTTCTCCTTCATTGGGAACAAGGCCACTAGTCCTGATGGTTTCCCCATGTTCTTCCAAGAATTTTGGACCATTGTTTCCAAGGATGTGGTGGATGCTACTAAAGAGTTTTTTGGCAGCCGTAATCTGCTTAAGGAATTGAATTCAACTTTCTTGGTGTTGATCCCAAAAATTCCTAGCACCTTGACCTTCAATGATTTTAGACCCATTAGCCTTTGTAATTCAATTTACAAGATTTTCTCCAAGGTTTTGACTGTAAGGTTGCAGAGGGTTCTTCCTTTGATTATATTTCTACATTAAAGTGGCTTTGTTTCAAGCAGGAAAATTCTTGACCCTATTATTATTGTGCATGAAAACATTCATTCACTGATGGTTAACAAAAGGGCTATTTTTTGTTAAAATTGGACCTTGTGAAAGTCTAAGATCGGGTCAATTGGTCTTTTTTCCTTAAGGTCCTTTATGCTTTTGTTTTTTCTGATAACTTTGTTAAGTTGATTCAGAGCCTCACTTCGATGGTGTCTTTCTCTATGTTGGTTAACGACTCTCAGGATTTCTTTAAGAGCTCTAGGGGTGTGAGACAGGGTGATCCAATTTCACCCTTCCTCTTCATAATCTTGGTGGAAACTCTGCGTAGGTCGTTGCAGCTGAAGCTTTCTTTGGGATCTTGGAAGGGTCTGAGACCTTCTTCTTCTTCGCCCCCATGTTCACATCAACAATTTGTTGATGATACATTGATCATGGGTGAGGCTTCTATTGCGGAAGCCAAGACTATTAATTTGACTCTTCAAAAGTATGAGGCGACATCAGGACAACTGGTGAGTCTTCCCAAGAGCACGACCTTTTTTCTCAACACCTTGGAAAGAAGGATGCAAAGAATTGTTGGTATTCTTCTGTGTTTGATGGGCACTCTTCCTTCCACCTATCTTGGATTGCCTCTTGGAGCTAATTCGCCTCTTGATTCCTTTTGGAATGGTTTGATTGACAAGTGTAATGCTAAGTTGGTTGGTTGGAAAGGTGTTTTGCTTAGTCAGGCCGACAAACTGGTGTTGATTAAGTCCACATTACAAAATCTCCTGGTGTATGCTCTTAGCCTTTTTCAGATGCCTCATAAATTCTAGGAAAAGATTGAGAGTATTCAAAAAATGTTTCTTTGGTCTAGTGTGGAGGACAAGAAGAGATTGAGCTTGGTGTCATGGGAGGAGGTGTGTTGTTTGAAACGCCAAGGTGGTTTGGGTCTTCGTAGGATTAAATATTTCAACTTGACCCTTGTGGCTAAATAGTTGTGGAACTTCCTCCGTGGTGAGAAGGACTGGTTGGAGATTCTAACTTCCAAATATATTGCTTAGGTAGATAAATTTTGGGAGTTCCTTAGAGATGATTTCTCTCCTCCCTTGGGCTCTTTCTTTTGGAATTCCCTGATTAGAACTAGAGGTGTTGTCTCTGCTGGCCTTCAATGGTCAGTTGGGAATGGTAGGGATATCCTTTTTTGGGATGATTGGTGGTTTGGGCATGGTTCATTGTGAGATGTTGGTTGGTCGGCTCCCTGGAGGGATCTATCTATTCGAGAATTTGGGAGCTTGGTTACTGATTATATTGTGAATGGCGAGTGGAGAAGGATCCATGAGGAGTTCCAGGAGCTGGAGGAACCCTATAGAGAGGTGTCTAAAGTTCATATCCATGTTTCCCACCAGAGGGACAAGGTGATTTGGAGAAGGCTCCTGCATGGGTAGTATTTGATTGTGTATGCTTTTAGCTCCCTTAATGATATTGTGGGGTCTAGGCCGCCGTGGGGTTTGGTTTGGTCATCGAAGTTGATTCCCAAAATTAATATGTTTTATGGTTAACGGTGTAGGACAAAATTTTAACCATTAACAATCTCTAGAAAAGAGGCTTCTCCATGCCCAATAGATGCTATCTTTGTAAGATGGATTCAAAGGAAAGTTCTCATATGTTTATTGGTTGTTGTTTTGTTTGGGAGATCTAGGATCTTTTTCTCAACCTATGGAGAGTGAAGTGGATTTTTCCTTCTTCGGTTTGGGAGCTCTAGCTCCAATGGCACGCACCTTCATCTAATCCTTCCTTGAGGTTGTTGTGGTTTCTCATGCTCCCTCATATTGTCTGGGGTTTATGGAAGGAGAGGAACAACAAAATATTTAGGGATGCTTCTCTATCCCCTCTCTCTTTTTTTCAAAAGTGTGTCGTTTATCAGGGAGATTTTTTTGCAAGCGATTGAAAATATCGATATCCCGGGGCGTGTGATGGTCTTTGGTTATGATGTTGTGGTGCCTATCCAATGGAAACTCTGTTTTGATATTAATAAGCCTTTGAAGAAAGAAAAATTAGATAGGGAAGGGGTTGTTTGGTTTTCTCCTCCTCATAGTTGGCATGAAATCAACTTTGATGGTTCAGCTAAAGGCAATTCGGGTCTTGTTGGTTTTGGGGGAGTGCTAAGAGATCATAATGGTAGGCTAGTTTAAGCGGTGGCACTCCCTTTGGGAATCTAGACAAACCACTTTGTTGAAGCTGTTGCAGCCTACCATGGCATAAAGATGGCTAGAGACAAGGGGATCTCAAAGTTATGGATTGAAGGGGATTCCGTTAATATTATTAATTTCCTGAGGAAGGGATCTCCCCCTTCATGGACTATTGGAAACTTCATTTTGGATGCCCTTACTTTGTCGCAGGATTTTAATGAAGTCTATATATCTCATTCCTTTCATGAGGCGAATCAGGTGGTTGACTAGGTGGCAAATCATGGGGTGATGTCAGCAAGGCATTGGGAGGCTAATGATGTCATGCCCTTTGAGTTAATCAATTTTCTCAATAATGACAAATCTTAGCACGTTGGGGAGAGCCGTTTCCTTGGTTAAAGGCTTGCATGGTTATCATGGTTATATTTGGTTGATTAGACACTTCGCACTAGTGAAGATCATTGAAATTTGTGGGCATTCAAATCAGAGATGCATGAGCCTCCTCTCCATTATTGTCCTTAGTAATGCACTTGGCAAGCACACATGCTTTTTGTGTGTTTGTTTTCCTCTTTCCTTACTGTATATTCACAAATGCTTGTGGTTTTTCTCTGTGTTTGTGAAGTTTTTGATGATGGGTGGGGAAAGGTGCAGAATGGAACCACTTTCCTGTGACGATTTCAAGGCCAATGCATCAGATGTTTGGGCTATCCTGCAGAAGGGAGGGGTTACCTCTTTTATGGAAAGGTTGCACAACTTCAAAACTAGTGTTTCCAAAGACTTCATTGATGCCTGGCATGGCCACGTTCTGAGTATGTTTGGATGAGATACCACTATTAATGAAGATTTCATTATGGAGGTAACTGGGATGTCGACCAAAGGAAGGAAGTTCTACAGGGACAAGAATCTATCGGGATCTGCTAGGCATAATTTTCTTCGAGACAGAGAGAAAGCTAAAATGGTGAGGTTAGATTGTGGCAGATATGATAGGTTCAAGATTAAACCTATATGGCAGGACGTAGCCATGGCGTTAATGCGGTATTTCACCCTGGATGGAAAATACACGGCCCTGTATGGTCACCACTTTGTAATGTTGAATCATTTTCGACACGGTAAGCTCATTTCCTTCCCCTTCTACCCATTGCTTTCACTGGAAGAGGGAATTGCAAGTTTTAGAAAGAATCCTAGAAACCCTTTTCTACATGAGGGTTTGATGTTGCTCATAGTTGATTTCATTAAGGCTAACTGTATTGTTGAAGCTCCTTGTCCCTTGAAAAGAAGAGGAAGGGGAGTGGGAAATGTCGGGTTGAGGAGATCATCAAGAGTCAGGGGATGAAAATTAAGGCGGAGTCAGAGGCATGGTTTGATGGGTACAACACTAACCTCGACTATACGCCCTCAACTGGTGGGAAGAAACCCTCTACTAGTAAGGCTAAACCCTCCCTCCTGCGAGTAAAGCACAAAATTAAGGAGGTTTGTGATGAAGTTGCTGAGGAGGGGCTCGACAGTGGAAAGAAGGCCAAGACTCAAGAAATGGTTTGCTCTAAGGATGTGGCAGATAAGCTTTTGGAGGTCTCTAAGGGTATTCAAGGTGGTGAGATGGAAAATTTGGGGAATTTGAACCTGGGATGTGGTATTGATGGAGGGACCCCTATTGCCGAAAAGGTGAATAGCTTCGTTGATGTGGACGGGTTTTTCCATGTGTCAGCATCCAAAGATAAAGGTAAGTCAAAAATCAATCCCGATGGTTTTCAGGATGAGGATCCCCCCATGAGCTCCCATCAGGGGAGAGGGTTATTTTGGGGGGCCATGGAATTTTTGCAAGCCTCGTGTCTAGTTAAAGAAGGGGCATATATCTCATTCAATTCGTTGATGTGGCTTGTTTAGGAGATGCAGGACCTCCACAACAAGCATGACACAATTGCCAGGTGCAATATCTCCACACTTCCCAACCTTAAGGAGGACTCCATTTTTGGCTTGGCCAAGTCAATGAATTCCACTGTTGGTGTGGTGGTGGATGAGTTGGCCAACTTGAAGAAAGACTATGGCCTGAGGATTTCCTTGTTGGAAAAGAACTACTGACAATTGTACAAGGACATGGACATGATCATCAATCCCAACAAGGAGAAATTGGAGTCCTTGGTTGAAGGTCTTGTTTTCCTCAATGAGAAGGCTAAAGAATGGACATGTAGATCTCTCTTCAGTGAGCAGGTGAATAAGGAGATGGGGGAGAGTATTGATAAGGAGATGCAGACCGTGGATATGAGTACGAGGCCAAGTGTTCAAACTCGGAGTAAAACAAAGAAATGCAAAATGGTGCCTAGGCAAGATGTGGAGAAAGTCATGGAGTTGCATGACAGGATGATTTCCAAGGACCTGGAAGTGACTAGGATGCTCAAAGAACTTATCTAATGGCCATTTGTTCTGTTCTTTTTGTTTTTTCTATTTGTTGTTTTTTCGTGCTGATGGTGTGTTGATGTCTCTGTAATCAGCTTGTTTTTGGTTTTTTGGGTGGGCAGCCCATTTCTTTTTCTTTGTTGCCACTGTTTCTTTTTGTATAGGGTTTCAAGGACCCTTCAAAACCTGTTTATCGTTAATAAAAAACATACAACCTATATTTATACTAATTCTATTCAAGTTAACTAATATTACCCAAACATACAAGATTATTCAGAGACAACTGAGAGAGTATACCTATGATTTCCTTTGGATAGAGAATAATGGATCCTTCTCCATCAAGGTCAAGAAGAAATTTTTTAGAAACAACCTATTGCCCAAGAACCTTTTTCAAACAAAAGACATGGAAGACATGATGAACATGAGAGGAAGGTGAAATTTCTAGCTTGTAAATGACAAGACCAATATGTTAGAGAATTTTGTAGGGACAATAGAAGTGAGGAGTAATATTCTAATGACCTTTCAACTACAGGGATGATTGTTTATAAGGCTACAACTAGAGGAAAACCATATAGCTAGGTTGTAAGTCTTGTTCAAAATAATATTGATCACCATATTTCTTCATGTGATTTTGAACTATGCGGAGGTTTTCTTAAAGGATTTCAATAATATATTGTTTCATATATATAGGATATTAT